>CABHPH010161595.1:0-17385 GCA_902168325.1 Peromyscus nudipes | reverse complement strand
AGGAAGGAAGGAAGGAAGGAAGGAAGGAAGGAAGGAAGGAAGGAAGGAAGGAAGGAAGGAAACTGTCTGATGTTTGGCTCCTTCCTTCAGATGGGATGGGCTGGAATGTGAATGGAGTTTCAACCATGTTGGGATATGCTGAGCAACAATATAGAAGGATCCTGGGCCTATGAGCTATCTTGCAGAGTTCAAGCATCCCACAACACACTCTGAGACAAATTTAGGTCTGCCTCCTTTATGTTATTGTGTTTCAAGGCAGAAGAGAGAAGAGTTGCCCCTGACAAGGCTGTAGGATGCTCTTCCTGGAAGAAACAATTACCCTTGACAGCAACTCCAGACAGGGCCACTAGAGCAAGACCCAATGAGATGAGAGCACTGTGAGGTTATGTCATAGCAGGGACCAGACACATAGAAACACAGAAACTGCTGGGGGGTGGTGGCACGCACCTTTAATCCCAGCACTTGGGAAGCAGAGGCAGGCAGATCTCTGGGTTCATGGCTACCCTGGTCTACAGAGGGAGTTCCAGCACAGCCAGGACTACATAGAGAAACCCTGTCTGAAAACCAAAAAACAAAACAAAACAAAAAACATAGAAACTACATAAATGATAAAACAGCCCCTCCCGGCTCAGAGCTGATGGCTGTATCTCACCTCAGCACCCTGTGCTTGAAGACCCCACATGCTCCATCTTGAATTTCAAATAAAACACTCTTCGTGCACATGTACTCTCCCAAATGTAGTGTGAGGACTTTGTTTAAAGGCAGCGTTCTAATGCCCAGCCCAAGATTAGAACGAGCATGTTGTTGTTGTTGTTGTTGTTGTTGTTTTGTTATTGTGCTGCTGTGTTTGTTTTTCAAGACAGGGTCTATATAGCACTCACTGGCTGACCTGGAACTCAGAGATCCACCTTCCTCAGCCTCGCGATTGCTGGGATTGAAGGAGTGGGCCAGCACGCCCAGCTACTTCTGTTCACTTTCATCTTTTCTTTCCTTTCTTTCCACCACCACCACAGCTTAGAATCTGCATTTTTAAGAAGACCCCTGCCTTACTGCCTCTTTCCCATCTTCTGGCTCTGTCATACTTGAAATACAGAAGTTTTCTGGAATGCATCACTGTAATGTGTCAAGCGATTCATTGATGGTGCTAGGAATCAAAGCTGAGGCCTTTCAAAATGCTAGGCAGATGCGCTCTACCACTAAGACAAGACCCCAGACCCTCACTGGGGTTTCTAGGCCAGCGGTTTCCTGGTAATGTACCTGTCTGATCCTGTCATGCCACCTTGTCACATGTTGCTTCCTGTGACACTGAGCTGACTGAACTCCCTGAGCATGCTGCAGAAAGTCTCCAGTGCACACACACTCTGCTTCATTCTCCGTACAGGCACAATTACTTAACTAATTCCACATACTATACAATTGGTTGTCAACACATTTCTGAGCAGTGTAAGGGCCATTTACTCAACTGTGTGTTTAGTACATGTCCGTGTGTGTGGAGGTCAGAGGTGAACATCAGGTGCTATTCACAAGGCATTGTGTCCACTTTTGTTTTGAGACAGAATCGCTCACAGGACAGGAGCTCACCAAGTTGACTTGGCTGGCCAGTCCACGAGCCCCAGGGACCTGCCTGTCTCTGCCTGTGCAGTACTGGGATTACAAGTGTGCACCAACACACCTGCTTTGTTTTTGAAAGACTTATGTTATTTCCTTTTTCCGGAGCTGAGGACCAAACCCAGGGCCTTGTACTTGCTAGGAAGCGCTTTACCACTGAGCTAAATCCCCAACCTCGAAAGATTTATTTTTATTTTTATTTGGGTCTCTCTGTGTGTACCACATATGTGTGAGTGCCTGCAGAGGCTGGAGGAGGGCATCAGATCCTCTGGAGCTGGAATAACAAGTGGTTGCTAGCTGCCCGATATGAGTACTGGGAACCAGACTCGGGTCCTCTGCAAGAACTGCTGAGCTGTCTCTCCTGCCCATTTGTTTGTCTCGTGGGTTCTGGGGACTGGATGTGGGCCCTTCATGCTAGCACAAGCACTTTGCTGACTGAGTCATCCATGGCCCTTTCAATGGTGTTTAAAGGCAGGGCCTCAATCCACAGCCCAGGCTGTCTTGAACTCATTATGTAGCCCCGGCTGGCCTTGAACTCATGGCAATCCTCCTGCCTCCACCTCTTGAGTGCTAGGATGGTAGGTGTGCAAACCATACCCAGTCAGTCCACAGCCTCAATGTGTTTTATTGTTGTTGTTTTTTAATATCTACTTTTAATTTTGTGTGACATACCCATGGAGGCCAGAAGAGGGCATCAGATCCTCTGGAGCCAGAGGTAGAGGTGGTTGTGAGGTACCCAGCATGAGTGATGGAAACTGAACTTGGGTCCTTGTCAAGAGCAGCATGCACATCTTTCCAGCCTCAGACTCGGTGTTCTCGCCCTAGCATCCAGCAAAGTGCCAAGTGCAGATGTGGCCCCAGACGAGTGCTGACTGGGAAAGTCCCAGGAGACACGAGTTGCAACCCTTGTGTGAACTGCTTGAGTCCCAACTCAGCAAAGCAACTGGAAACTAACAAAAGCAAGCAAATGGATCTGGACATAGGTTGGGGATTTATGTCCAGATTTAGACATAAGAATCTAAATATGTACTACACAAGAGAATCTCCTGGAAGAATCGTGGATTTTGTCAGCTGTCACTATGACATGGTGGATATGTGTCCTTAAAAATTCCGAGCAGTTTGAATGGGACTATGGGGATGGCTCAGTCAGGAATGTGCTCACCTTGTGTTAGGTTTGCTTTTAATTGTCTGCTTGACACAATCTGGAATCGTCTCGGAAGAGTCCCAGTGAGGGACTGTCCGGATCAGGGTGTTCTGTGAGCGTGTCTGCAGGAACTGATCGTGTTAATAGAAGTGAGAGCACACCCACTGTGAGTGCACACCCACTGTGGGCGGCATTGCTCTCTGGGCACAGTGTCCTTCTCTGGGCATGGGACCCGAGATTGTATGGACAAGAGTGGAGACAGCCAGGAGAGCACAAGCATGCATGTGTGCATGGGCTCCCTGCCCTCTGCTCTTGCCACTGCATGCGACCTGATGAGCAGCCTCAAGTCCCCGATGCCTTGACTTCCCTGATGTCATAGACCTGAACTGTGAGCCAAACAATCGTTTTATTCCTTAATTTTTTGGGGGGTCGGGGTGTTTTGTTACTGCAACAGGAAACAAAGAAAGATCCCATGCAAGCAAAAATACTCCAGTGTGGTCCCCAGAACTCATGTCAGTATACGCCTATGATCCCAGTGCTGGGGCTGTGGATGCAGAAGGACGCTGGGCTCGCTCATCAGACAGTCCAACTGAATCAGTGAGCTCCAGGCCAGTGAGAGAGCCTGTCTCCAAACCAAAGAGTGGCCTGTGATTGAATATGTCAACCTCTAACCTACACACACACACACACACACTCACTCACACACACAGACTCACACAGACATACACTCACATACATTCACACCAACTCACACACACTCACTCACTCACACTCATTCACACTCACACACACAGACTCACACAGACACACACTCACATACACTCACACCAACTCACACACTCACTCACTCACACTCATTCACACTCACACACACAGACTCACACAGACACACACTCACATACACTCACACACTCACATACACACTCACACCAACTCACACACACACACTCACTCACACTCACACACAGACTCACACAGACTCACACACTCACACACCAATATGGAGACACAGCTGAAATCAAAATTGGTAAAAATGATATTGTGTCTACAATTTGTGGTCTGTATAATGTCCACACAAATGTAGTGGGGTACCTGTGTGAAACACAATCAGGAAAATATTGCTCACATTGCAGCTAAGTATTGCTGGGACAGTGAGTTCACTAAACTATTGTCTTGATTTTACCATAGGGTGAAACTCTCCATATTAAAACTCTCTGCATTTCTATCCTGATAACTTAGAAGGAAATTGATATGCCCTGGAAATGTGTGGCCACTTGGAAGATGTGGCATGGCAACCACAGAGACATCTGTGAAGAATGAGAATGATTTCTCAGAAAAGGTGATGTTAAATACATACCAGATTTTTCTAAACTGTGACAGCATTTCTAATCCCCATAACTATGCAGTTGATTACTAAAAAAGTATATTTATTCAGTGGTAGAACACTTTCATAGCTTGCCCATCACCATACACACACACACACACACACACACACACACACACACACAATCAGGCATGGTGGCCAGGGTCTGTCATCTCAGTTATTCAGAAGGCTGCACAAGGACATCAAAAATTCAAGGCTAGCCTGAGCTACAAATAGTGACCCTGCCTCAAATAACAAAAGGCTGGGCATGTGGATCAGTGGTACAGCCCTGCCTAGAACCCCGCAGTGTCTTAGTCACTGTTCTAGTGCTGTGAAGAGACACCATGACCCAGGCAACTCTTATCAGAGAAAGCATTTAACTGGGGCTTGCTTACAGTTTCAGAAGCTTAGTTCATTATCATCATGGCAGGCAGCATGGTGGCAGGCAGACAGTCATGGTGCTGGAGAAGTAGCTGAGAGCTATATCATGATCCACAAGCTGACATGGACTTTTGAAACCTCAAAGCCTACCCCAGTACACTCCTCCTCCAACAAGGTCACACCTCCTAATCCTTCTAATCCTTTCAAATGGTTCCACTCCCTGTTGACTAAGCTTTCAAATATATGAGCCTAAGGGGCCATTCCTATTCAAACTGTCACATTCCACTCCCTGGCCCCATAGGCTTGTAGCCATAACATAATGTAGAAATGTATTCAGTCCAACTTCAAAAGTCCCCATAATCTACCACAATATGAACACTGTTTAAAGTCCAATGTTCAAAGTCTCTTCTGAGACTCATGGCAATCTCTTAAACTGTAAAATCAAAATCAAAAATCAGATTACATACTTCTAACATACATAATACAGAATATTCATTACTGTGCCAAAAGGGAGGAAAAGGAGCATACTAGGGAAATACTGAACCAAAGCAAGACCAAAAACCAGAAGGGCAAACTCCAAATTCAAATTCAAATGTCAAAGATTGGACATGAAGCTCGCACTCTTCAGATCTCCAACTCCTTCCAGGGGGTGGTGGTGCACGCCTTTAACCCCAGCACTTGGGAGACAGAGGCAGGTGGATCTCCAAGTTTGAGACTAGCCCAGTCTAGAAAGCTATTTCTAGGACAGCCAAGGCTACAAAAAGAAACCCTGTCTCAAAAAACAAATAAAATAAAAAGCAAACAAAAAACAGATCTCCAACTCCTTTCAGCTTTATTGACTGCAACACACTTCCTTCTCTTGGGCTGGTTCCATTCCCTGTGAGCAGATTTCCCCACAACTATAGCATCTCAAACATCTTGGGGTCTCGAACAAAATCCAGGCTTCAGCTCCACAGCTTCATGTAATGGCTTCTTTGAGCCTCCATGCAGGGACGCCCCTACACACACCAGACCTCAGTGGTTTTCTTTAGCTGCAGATGAAGATCTCACAACTCCTCTCTTGTATCCTTGACTCTAAAGCCAAACCACATGGCCAAACCTGCAGAGTTCTGCTGCTTCCTGGGGTTGGAACTTGGCTCCCTTGTTCAATTACATTTACATTGGCTTTCTGTTATTGATGTTTTCCTTCACTGCTTAAAATTTCCTTCAATTCTGTTTTACAAAGTGGATGTGGCCTTGTCCTGAGGTCACTACTCCCTTTATTCCATTTAGCATCAAGCTTTTCTTTAAGCTTTTTATCTTTGGGCATTGGACTTAGCTCCATTATACTTCCTTGTTGGGTGTTTTAAAAGAAAATGCTCCCCAAAGGGAGTGGCACTATTAGGAGGTGTGGCCTTGTTAGAGTATGTGTGATCTTGCTGGAGGAAGTGTGTCACTGTGGAGGCAGACTTTGAGGTCTCCTGTGCTCAAGATAACACCCAGTGCCTTAGACCACTTCTTATTGCCTGCAAGATATAGGATTCTCAGGTACCTCTCCAGCATCATGTCTTCCTGCACACCACCACATCCCATCATGATGATAATGGCCTGAACCCCTGAACTGTAAGCCACCCCAATTAAGTGTTTTCCTTTATAAGAATTACCATGGTCATGATGTCTCTTTACAGCAATAGAAACCCTAAGGCAATGGTTCTCCTTTTCTTCTCTAACTGTGCATTTTGTATTTCTCTTTGTCCAGCTCCTTCCTTTTCATTGTACATCTGCAGAAGAGTGATCACTACCCAGGTAGTGGTGACACACGCTTTAATCCCAGCACTCAGGAGAGGCAGGCAGATCTCTGAGTTTGAGGCCAGCCTGGTCTACAGAACGAGTTCCAGGATAGCCAGGGCTACACAGAGAAACCCTGTCTCGAAAAACCAAAAGAGAGAGACAAAGAGAGAGAGAGAGGGAGACAGAGACAGAGACAGAGACAGAGACAGAGAGAGAAAGTAATTACTAATAACCACATGACACAGTCAATACTAGGCTATCTTGACATCTCCTCTGCCACTGCCATTATTAATCCAAAAGCTCTTCAATTTAGTCTCAGGCAGGTATTTTGAACAAGGGCAAAAAAAGACCACATTCTTTTCCAAAATATCACAAGAATGGTGTTCTATTGCTGTGAATAGACACCATGACCACAGCACTCTTATAAAGGAAAGCATTTAATTGGGGCTGCCTTACAGTTCAGAGGTTCAGTCCGTTGTCGTCATGGCAGGGAACAGGGAAGCATGCAGGCAGACATGGTGCTGGAGAAGGAGCAGACAGTTCTATGTATGGATCTGTAGGCAACAGGCAGAGAAAAAGCCTCTGGGCCTGGCTTGGGCTTCTGAAACCTCAAAGCCCACCCCTAGTGGCACACTTCCTCCAACAAGGCCACACCTCCAAATCCTTCTAAGTAGTGCCACTCCTTGATGACTAAGCATGCAAATATATGAATCAATGGGGGCCATTCTTATTCAGACCACCACAAATGGTCTCTAGGCCATTTAGTTCCCTCTGAAACTTCTTGAGCTGGGCCCCCACGGTTCAAACCACCCTCAACATTGTCTTCCATGTGTAACATACTTTCTTTTGGCCACCAACCAGCTCCCAAATCATGACATGGAGACTTCTTATTAGTTATGAATGCTTAGCCTTATCTTATGCTTGTCCCACTAGCTCTTATAACTTATTTTAACCTGTTTATTTTGCCTCAGGGCTTTTTACCTTTCTTTCATTCTGTATGTCTTGCTTTTCCTGCTTTGTCTATGTCTAGCTGGCTGGTGGCTACCTTACTGGCTGGCCCTAGGCATCTCCCTCTCTTTCTCCATGTTCTCTCTTCTCATTCTCCTCTGAGCCTAGATTCCTCTTCCTTTCTTCTCTCTGCCCCTCAGCCCCACCTATCCCTCTACTGCCTGGCTATTGGCCATTCAGCTTTTTATTAGACCAATCAGGTACCTTAGGCAGGCAAGGTAAAAGAACAACACATCTTTACACCATTAAACAAATGCAGTATAAACAATGTAACACACATTTACATAGTTAAAGTAATATTCTGCAACATTTCCTTCTTTTTGTTAAAGGTTTAACATAGTCACACTATATACAATAAGAACAATTATCAAGTAAGAATTACATTTACAATATCCAGTCCTTTGCATTTGACAAATTCAGAGAATTCACTCTATTATCTGTACCTAGTTTACCTTCTATCATAACTAAGGAAAATTGTAACTATCTAGTCTTCAACTCCATCAAAGACCCCAGAAGGATATAATATTACCTTAGTTAAACAGGAAGTACAGAGCAAGCAACTCCCAAAACTATAGAAATGACAGGGACATCAGGCTGCCTGGACAGTTACCCAGGGTTCCTCTGCAACATTGGGGTATCCATCTTCATCCTACAGGCCTAGAAGATCTGGCAGACTTTTCTATGAAGCAAAAATTTTGAAGGACTGTGCCGCCTTGTTTTGGCAAAGCTCGGCAGTTGCTCTCCTTTGTCTAGTTTGGATGGTCAGCAGTTGGGGAAAGGGCAGTTTCTTGTCCAAATGGCTAGCTCTGTCACAATGAAAGCAGACTCAATATGGAGGTTCTTTGATGCACACATCCTTTTTTGAAGTAGATTGGTGCTGCCAGGAGCAGACGTGTCTCACTGTCATGAAAAACCCTGTGTTAACAAAACATTTTAAATGCCATATCCTGTAGGTTTTTGAAGTGTTTGAAGAATATCTATCTAAAATACAGCTCTGTATGATTTTGAAAACATACCTAACATAACTACAAGTTTGATCATTATAGGTAACTACTAACCTGCACTTCTTAATTATCCTAAATAGTTTATAATAACAGCTTTCAAGGACTAGAACTTTACCTTACGTTTTCAAATGAACTGCATAGGTACAATGCCTTAAACAAAAGTAGAATTATATATACAGTATGTTATAATAAATAACCTTAAATTTGCATCAATATACAAATCCATATCAATGTAAAATATTTGAGATTAACAGTTTCTCTTGGAGCTAGAAAGATGGCGTAGAGGTTAAGAGCACTGGCTGCTCTTCCAGAGGTCCTGAAGTTCAATTCCCAGTACCCACATGATAGCTCACAACCATCTATAATGAGATCCAGTTCCCTCTTCTGGCATGCAGGCAGAACACTGTATACATAATACATGAATGTATCTTTAAAAAAATAAAGTAGATTCAATAATCTACCCTTTTATCCTATCATTCCTATACCCCCCCCATTTCTTTTCAGAAAAAGATCCTTGAATCTAACCTCCTTTGCTTAGTTTCTTCCCTTACCATAACCAATAACAATTTGCAACCAACCCTCTCTCTACATGATGACAAACATCCATAACCCACTGAATGACCAAAACCACCCAATCCCACCTCTTGTGAATGTGGGTGTCATGTTCTTAAAATTATTTCCTGTTGTTTGAGGATGATGATATCTCTACGAGACCCTGAGAAGATTGAGATAATGGTTAAGTAAGTTCTGGGAAAACCAGCTGTAACATTTGTTGTCCTGGCTCAGAACTGTTCCCATGCAGAGGGATCAGTATATACATCCCCTATCTTATAGTTTTTCTTGGTTTCATTCTTTATATCTGTAACCAAGGTTTTCAGGATGTCTTTACTGTGTATCTCTAGCCTTTTCTGACCACCTGAGCCAAACCTTAAACTGCTAAGCAGCTTTGCACTGGTGGCTGACTCCACGCCACTCAAACCCGTGAGAGCTGAGCTTTATGGCCATGAAGCCTGGCTGACAGCAGCGTTCACCTGGGAGCTGCATTCAACCACCCCAGCTCTGGGATGTTGGTGCCTGCATGGTGGCAGGTGTTCCTACTTAGCATACTGTACAGCAGAGCCTCTTAAGGGAACAGCGTCCGGGTTGTTTGTTTGTTTGTTTGTTTGTTTGTTTGTTTGTTTGTTTGAGCTTTCTCAGGCCCTATGTAGAAATTTGAGCCCCATGTTGGAATGCTAAATGTAACATATTTTCTTTTGGCCACCAACCAGCTCCCAAAACATAACACAGAGACTTCATTTTAGTTATGAATGCTTGGCCTTATCTTATTCTTGTCCCACTAGCTCTTATAACTTATTTGAACCTGTTTCTCTTCATCTACGTTTTTGTCTTGATGCTTTTTACCTTTCTTTCATTCTGTATGTCCTACTTTCCTGCTTCATCCGTGTCTGGCTGGCTCCAGACATCTCCCTCTTTCTCTCTCCCTTATCTCTCCAGCCTAGATTCCTACTCCTACTTATTTTCTCTGCCCACTAGCCCTGCCTATCCCTCTACTGCCTAGCTATTAGCCCTTCAATTTTTTATTAGACCAATCAGGGGCCTTAGGCAGGCAAGGTAAAACAGCAACACATCTTTACACCATTAAACAAATGCAGCATAAACAAATGTACCACACCTTTACATAGCTAAAGTCATATTCTGCAGCGTCCATGCTCCTACTAGAATGGCCCACTGAGCCCCACTTAATGCACTCAGCTGCTTTTCTAATCCAAACTCCAAAAGTCCACATTCCTCCGTCCAGCAGCCTGGTCAGGCTTGTCATGGAAACACCCTGCTCCCTGGCACCAACTCCTGTCCCAGTCAGTGTTCTATTGCTTCGAAGAGGCACCATGACCGAGGTGACTTTAATCGGGGTCTTGCTCAAAGTGTCAGAGGCTTAGTCCGTTCCCATCATGTCAGGGAGCATGGTAGCTAGCACACATGGCACTAGAGCAGTAGCTGAGAGCTACATCCTGATTCATGGGCGGAGAGAGGGCTGGGGCTGGCAAGGGCTTTTGAAACCTTAAATCCCAACTCCAGAAACACAGGTTCTCCAACAAGGCCACACCTACTAATACCTTCAAACAGTTCCACTCCTTGGTGACTAAGCATTCAAATATATGAACCTATGAGAGCCATTCTTATTCAAACCACCATATCTAGTGAGGAGCTGGGGACGTGGCTCAGTGGTAGAGCACCTGCCTAGGATCACCCAGTAAGGGAATGAGAGCAGGGCTCAGTTTTGGAGGCCCTGCCTAGTGCTCACAAATCCTGAGGTTTGATTCCAAACACTGAAAAAAAAAAGTATTTACTAATTTGTTAGATGCAAGAATTTTACTCCTTAACAGTGGTGATGTTTTGTTTGCGCTCTAACAAATGAAGCTTGCCTGGAGATCAGAGTGCAGAGCTAGCCACTAGAGGCCAGGTGGTGGTGGCACACACCTTTAATCCCAGCACATGAGATCTCATGCCTTTAATCCCAGTACTTGGGAGGAAGAGACAGGAAGCGATATGGCTAGGTGGGGAGAGGAAGTGATAAGGTGGGGTGGAGACAGGAGCTCACCCCTTTCGGTCTGAGGATTTGGGAGAGGTTAAGAAGTCTCTCTGGTGGCTGGCTTCTTTACTTCTCTGATCTTTCAGCATTTACCCCAATATCTGACTCTTATTTTTATTAAGACCAATTAGAATTTGTGCTATATCTGATGCCCAATATGGGGCACGAATTCACGAAAAAGTCGCTTGCCTGTGGCTTTGCAGCTACCAGCACAGGCTGGAGCTGCACTCAGACTGAGTCTCTACCCTGCCAGCTAAGGTTTTCCGTTCTTTTCCTCAAGCCTCTGAGCGAGTTGGGATTTTCTGTTGCAGCCTCTCTGCAGCAAACTCCATAGGCATTTGGGCTCTAAAAACCGCAGGAGTTAGCTGCTTTCTCACATTCTCCCAGGCAGATGGCTGGCTCTTTGGCTTCTTTTCTCCCGATGGGTTGTGGGCTTTCCCTGGACCCCCTCCTCAGCCTGCTGCCACACTAGAGAGCTGTCTTGAAACCCACTCAGGATTCTACTGTTCTATGCAGAAGCAATCAGCCTCACATCTTCATCATCATTGTCAGCAGATTTGGTGAGACAATTGGGAATTCTTAAAGGGAGGAATTAGTTAAAAGAGAGAGGTTTTTTTCCACATTAAAAAATGGGAAACACTGTTACAATGGAGGGAGTTAGGTCTCTGTGTGATAATATGCTGGATGGTTTGAAGATGGAGCAATTAAATAAGAGGATAATTAATTTAGATGGGATTTATGTAATGTCAATTATAAATATTATCTGTTTGATCATTTTTGTTATATCACTAGAAAAGAAAGTTAATATGAGTGTCAAGATAAAAGTTTTAGAAAAACTTATTAAAACAGATCATAGAGATATTCAAACCCAGACAGAGGAAGTTAAAGGAGAACCAACCTCAGCATTGCATTATAAGGTTAGAGAGGAACAGCCTAAGGTTTTCAAACAGCCAACCTTAATTTATCCAGTAACCTTACAGGAACTGCCAAATGATAGATATCCTCCAGGCTGTGTAAGAGCTGAATGGACTCCTGGACAAATGTTAGATTTGAGGCGATTCAAGGAAACAATATTCTCATATGGCATGCATTCACCTTTTGTGAAACAGATGTTAAACTCATGATCAACTTGTAATAGACTTACCCCTCAAGACTGGAGAGACTTGGTTACAGCAGTCTTGGAGCCTGGTCCTTAGTTACAGTGGAGGACCTTGTGGAAAGATGAGGCTAAGACCATTGAACAACAAAGTGGGACTAGAGGCATAGAAATCTCCCATTACCAACTTTTTGGAGAGGGAGATTATGCTAATATAGAAAGGCAATCTTTGTATGATGACCACATCCTGGCTTTATGCTGCATGGCAGCCTTGAATGCTTGGGACAGAACTGAAAAAGTAGGAGAGAAACCTGAGTCGTTTGCTAACATTATACAGGGCCCAAAACAAACTTTCCCTGATTTCTTACAAAGATTGACTCCAGCAGTATATAGAATGATACCAAATTCAGAAGCTAGACAAATAATAGTTGAATCTTTGGCTTTTGAAAATGCTAATGCACAATGCCAAAGAGTAATTAGGCCATTAAAGGCAAGATCCACCCCCTTAGAGGGGTGGATCCAAGATACGGTCAGTATTGAATCTCATAACCATGATGATGCTTGGATAAGAGAGGTGATTTCCAGAGACATGAAGAAAAATTGAAATGTCAAGTGTTTCAACTGTGGTAAACAAGGTCACCTAAAAAGGGATTGTAAACAGGGCATTCCTAGAAACAATTTTTTTTTCTAAGAATAATCCCAACAGAACACCCCTCCCTTCTGGATTATGCAGAAGGTGTGGCAAAGGCAGACATTGGACTAATGAATGTAGATCAACAAGGGACAGTCAAGGTAACTCTTTGCCATTGGAAAACGCCATGTCAAATTTGGTTCAATTGTTTCCTGTCATAATGGAGGAAACTCCTTCCCAGAGCAATCTAAGAACCTAATGCCTATTGTAAGAACCACACTGCTCTGGATGATAGAACAGCTATAGAAGAGAGAATGAAAAAATTCAGGAGAAACCATAAAGCAAATATTATAAAGATTAGATTTGAACAAGAGAGACCTCTTGATTAGAAGAGATGATAGTTCATCAAACAGAATGACCATTCAATCTAAACTAACTTGTACAACTAACAAATGCTTCTCATTTGATCAGACATAACTTGCCAAAAGGGAACCTCCCCAAAATTAGGGTTGGGCAGGTTTTGTTTTTTGTCTTTTCAGGAAAATGAACACAACCAGCTAAGGAATCTGAAGACCACTTGACAAATGAGACTTATGAAGAAAAAGGATAAATCATCCAGAAAAAAATGTCCCAAGAAGAGTAAATTGGCCTATTGCTTATATCATATCTCCAACAGGATAAAATTTCATAATTTTTTCCAAATGTTTGTTTCTGCTGTTCTCTACAGACACATAATTCAAATGGTCTTTTTGTAGTCCCAGTCCAATTAATAATTAAAGCTGGCTTTGGAGTTGGAGTGTGGTGCTCTCCTTCTCTAAAACTGAGCATGCTTGTTAAAAGGAAAATCCAAATCTCTGCCTTATGTCAGAAGAGCCACCTGATATGGGACAGAAGAAAAAATTAGAGACTTTTTTGTTTGTTTGTTTTTCAAGACAGGGTTTCTCTGTGTAGCTTTGCACCTTTTCTGGAACTCACTTGGTAGCCCAGGCTGGCCTCGAACTCACAGAGATCCACCTGGCTCTGCCTCCCGAGTGCTGGGATTAAAGGCGTGCACCATCACTGCCTAGCTTTAAAGCTTTTCTTAAGGTATAAATATTATCTCAAAATTTATAAGATTAGTATATATTTTAAACTTTTTGTCATGATTTTAACGGTCATATAGAATGCTAACTAATTCTACAAAAAGGCTTCATCTATCTTCCTGTACATAATTTCAGGTTTGAGTCTCTATCAGGAAACTAGGAATTAAGTTTTTGTACTCTGGATGTACACAGCAAATATTTATACTTTAACCTCTTTGAGATCTCCTACATATGACATTTAAAATGTTTAAGTTTTCTGCAATGAACCATGACCATGCTTAACAGCGACCTTTGAAGTCTCCAAAAGGATGATGTGGCCCCACAATGATGATTCCATCAGGGCTATGATAACACCACTAAGCTGAAAAACACCATCTAAAAGTCGGCTTTGGACTACAAATTGCTCATGACAATTTAAAGGTGGCTAGCTGAGATGATCCAGCCTCACAGACTACTCCAGCCAGGATTTGAGGTAAGCCCTGCACTTTCCCATTTTGCAGAGACTGGACAACAAATGATACAGCTACCTCTCCCAGGACTTGACAATTAACCCAAATTTTTCTTTACAGGAGCCCCTAAAGATGCTGTCACCCCTAAACAGCAGGAAGTAAATTTAAGAACATGATGCCCTCATTCCCAAGAGGTGGGGTGGGTGGTTTTTGGTCGCTCAGTGGGTTATGGATATTTGTCATTGTTTAGGGTGGTTGGTTACAAGTTGTTATTGGTAATGGTTTAAAAAAAACTGAAGAAAGGAGATTAGATTCAGGGTTCTAAGAAAAAAACGGGATATAGAAATGATAGGATAAAGGTTTGCTTATTGAATCTACTCTGAAAAGAAAAAAGAGGGATAAAGATAGGATAAAAGGGTAGATTATTAAATCTACTTTTAAAGAGCAATTATTTATTTTAAATATTTTTACATTGATATTACTTTGTATATTGATATAAAGTTGAAATTATTTTTGTTAGAACAAACTGTATATACATTTCTAATCTTGCTCAAGGTATTGTACCTATACATCTTATTTAATAATGTAATGCAAATTGCTAGTGCTTGAAAGTTATTATTACAAACTATTCAGGCTAATAAAGAAATGTAGGTTAGTAGTTAGTCACCTATTACAATCAAACTTGTAGTCACATTAGGTATGTTTTCAAGGTCAAAAAGAGGTATATTTTAGATAGGTCATCTTCAAACACTTCAAAGATCTGCAGAATATGGCATTTAAGCTGTTTTAATAACATATGGGTTTTTTTTGTGTGTGACAATAAGACATGTCTGCTCCTGGCAGCACCAATCTACTTCAGAGAAGATGATGGGCATCAAAGAAACTCCATATGGAGTTTACTTTCTTTGTGGCAAGTTAGCCACTGGGCAAGAAAGTGCCCTTGCCTCGACTGCTGACAGTATGCTGTCCAAATTGGACAAGCAGGACAAAAAAGAAAGTGACTGCTGAACTTTGCCAAGACAAGGTAAGATAGCCCTTTAGAATACCCTGCTTCACAGAAAAGTCTGTCAGACATGCTAGGCCTGTAGGCCGAAGATGGATACCCCAACATTACAGAGGAACTTTGGGTGACTATAAAGCAGTCAGCTGTTTCTGTCACTTCTCACATTTTTTTGGAAGTCGCTTGTTTGCACTTCCTGCTTACTTAGATAATATTATTTCCTTCTCTGGTCTCTGATGGAGTTGAAGACTTTATAGTTATAGTTTTCCTTGTTACCAGATTCAGAAAAGAAATTCACTAAAGAGGTGTAAACTGTATAAAGTTGAGAGACGTCAAAAGATAGTTTTGGATTGGTAATACAAATTAGAATAGAAAATGAATTAGGTACAACACTTTGGACTCACCAAGATAGGATAGATAATGGAGTATTTTCTCTGAATTTGTCAAATGCTAATGGACTAGACATTATTGATGTATTTATTGCCTGTATATATTGTATATAGTTATTGTACTTATTGTATGTAGTTTTTCTTATATTAGTTATAACATTTTTTGTTTTGTTTTTGTTTTGTTTTGTTTTAGACAAAAAGGGGGAAATGTGGTGATATTTTTGTTTGTGCTCTAACAAATAAAGCTTGCCTGGAGATCAGAGTGCAGAGCTAGCCACTAGAGGCCAGGCAGTGGTGGCACATACCTTTAATCCCAGCACTTGAAATCTCATGCCTTTGATCCCAGTACTTGGGAGGCACAGGCCTTTAATCCCAGCACTTGGGAGGAGCACACAGGAAGTGATATGGCTGGTTGGGGAGAGGAAGTGATAAGTTGGGATGGAGACAGGAGCTCGCCCCTTTCAGTCTGAGGATTTGGTAGAAGTCTTTCTAGTGGCTGGCTCCTTTACTTCTCTGATCTTTCAGCATTTACCTGATATCTGAATCCAGGTTTTTATTAAGACCAATTAGAATTCGTGCTACACTTAACAGCATCTCTATGGCTTCCTATGTATCCTGGAGAACAATGGAAAGCACCCATACACCAGAAAACTTGAAACAGTATTAGCCAAATGACTGATACCCACTCTTGCCCTGAGAATTTCCAGTCTAGCAGAAGTGGAGAGGAAATCTTTCCCCAGGGCAAGCACAGAATGCTTCCCTAAGGAGGTGTGGTCCATAGTGGGACTTAAAGACTGTAGGAATATGTTAAGTTTTATAGTTTAGATGTGAAGTGTCCCTACTGGCTCACAGTTTGAACACATGATACCCAATTGGGGTGCTATTTTGCAGGCAATGGGATCTTTTAGAAGTGGGGGTTTAGCTGGAGGAAGTGGGCCACATGGGGGGCAGGTCTTGAGGTTTATAGTTCTGCTCCCAGGTTCTCAGAAATATTCATTATGGTTAAACCAAAATATCCCAAGTCCAGTTTGTCAGCACCACCTGACAAACATTTAAAAACCTAGGACTGCTTGAATCCTAGTGGTAGAGAGTTTTGTTAAATGAGCCGTGGGTGCAGCTAGAGCTGGAAGTCATAACAAGGTCATCTTGTTCCTCTTGTTAGGTAAAACAAGGTGGACAACTGAGTGCTTGCAGTTGAGATGAGAGAACATCTGGAGAGCTCTGAGAATGAAGACTTCTGGAAATGATGGTTGAAATTATGGCAGCTACCTTGTGACCATGAGGTAGGCATGAAATGTATCTCAAATCAAAACTCTGAGAGATGAAAGAAACTGGGTCCCTAATGGTGTCACTAAATTTAACCTCTCTCTGCTTTTTGTGTAGGACAATGTCATTTCACTCTTTACAGAGTAAGTTTCTACTATTTATGGCCATGCAGAGTCTTACTGGGATGTCACTCAGCATTTGGGAAGTGGGTGAACTGTGCTGAAAGGGGCTGCAAGCCTGGGACTGACATGAGCAAGAGGCAGCCATGGTCTGGCGGCATGTTAGGAAGACTCCCTGGAACCGGGCTGGGCCCAGGTGGAACAGAGACTAATGACAGGGAGGTAAGGTCTATGGACAGAGAGAAGACCCAGAGACAGCCAGAGGTCAGTAAGACAAGGATGATGGGCTGTGGAGAGCACAGAGGAACTGGGTAGGGCTGAGGTGGAAGATTGGCACCTGGGGTCTGGTTCAGCATCCATCCGAAAACAAGAACCAGGGACTGAGGAGAACGGGAAGATGTTGAACTATTGTGCAAAACCAAGGAGTGAAGGTATCCGGGGCAAAATGGACTCAGAGGCATTGTTGAAGTCCGAGAAACTCATGG
>CABHPH010161594.1:12157-26841 GCA_902168325.1 Peromyscus nudipes | reverse complement strand
CCTGACACCCAGACTGGATGACCCCTTCCCTTGGCTCCTGGAATCCCAGCCCAAGGTCTGATACCCCAATCCACAGCCCTCAGCACCTCTCACCATGAAATTATGTCACCTTTAGCTCCTAGCCCCTGTCCTGTGCCCCCCTACACCAGCCCAGCCCCACTTGCCCAGCACCTTTGGTGACGCAGGTCAGGATGCCTCCTGAGGGCTCGCACACCTGTCCTGGCTTGCAGCTGTGATCCTGGCACACCATGCCTTCTCCTGAGTGGCACACACACTGCTGCTGGCAATTTTCAATGAGAACTGACTCCTCTGGCTGTGGGGACAGAGAGCACGCTATCAGTAACCAGAGGGGTGCCGACTCTGGCGTCCCCAGTGTTCCAGGCACAGAGAGAACTGGGGTACACAAAGTGGCAACTCTCTGCAGCGTGGTTCATTGTCAATGAAACTGAGGCACAGCATGGCTTTGAGGCCCAGCTCATTCATTTATTCACTCACTCATTCTAAAATATGCACCGTTTAGAAGTAGAGTTAAATAGTTCATGGAAAGCAAGCAAGCCAGGCACAGTGGTGTATGCCATTATCTTACCACAGGGAGGCTGAGGCAGGAGGATTGCGGAAAGTTTGAGGCCAGTTTGGACTACATAGTGAGTCACTTAGGGCCACACACCAAGGCCATCAAAAAAAAAAAATAAACAAAGCACAAAACAAAACAAAGCCACCAGAGCAAAAGCTGTGGTGCGGATTGCTCCTTCCGAATTCTAGACAACATGACTCGGTGTCTTGATGTCTCATTTTCTTCATTTGCAGACTGCAGGTAATTAATTACAGGGCAGAGCGAAGACAATACGATGTAGTTAATATAATGTGTAAAGTACAGGTGGAAGCCAAGAGGCACCTTTTCAATAATCCAGGCCTCTCCGTAAAGGGGTGAAAGTGAAGCGAGACTGGGGTAAAAGACGGTTGTTAAAACTGAGTGATGCAGGTACACAGTGGTGTATTTCACCATACATGTGATGTATGAGCACGGTGATCTAGTCTCTATTCTCTTGACATTGCACATTCGATTTCATAATGAAACATCTCTATCTGCATAATTCACGTGTGCGCATCAGACAGGTCCGTGGTCAGTGCCCCCATGCATTTGCTTTCATTACTGTTGTTCACGGGATGAGAAGCACAGGGAAGGTACTGCCCGCAGAGTCTTCTCGGTTCAATAAACAAGGCAGAGTTTCAGCACACACACACACACACACACACACACACACACACACACACACAGGTTAAGGCAGAGCTCCGTGGGGGAGGGGGAGTAGGAGGAGGAAGCGGAGAGACTGAGCAGCTGCTATAACACAAAATCTCCTTTTTGTGGTCACGGAACAGAGGAGAGGACACATCTCCCCTTGGGCACTGGCCAGCTGTTATAACCCGGGGCTGGAGAGATGGCACAGTGGTTAAGAACACTGGTTGCTCTTCCAGAGGATCTGGGTTTGATTCCCAGCACCCACATGGTGGCTCACAATTGTCTGGAACTCCTGTCCAGAGGATCCGATGCCCTCCTCTAGAGTCTTTGTTGACACCCACCAGGAACATACATGGTGCACACATATAGAGGAAACAGAACACTCACGCATAAAATAAACATAAATCTTAAAAACTATCATAGTCATTTTGTTAGGATAAATTTTTTGCTTTCTTATTGCAAGTGCTCTTTCTAGTGTTCATTGTTTTGCAACTGAGCAAAGACCTTGGAGGATCAGGCAATTTGGCGCCCTGCTTGGCAGCTGGAGGACTCTCTCTTGCTGCAGTGGCCTCCTTGAGCAAAAGGCCTGTCACTCAGACAAGCCAGCCAGACTGAGCTCATGCCAGCCTCTGTGGTTCTGAGCACTCCATGGATTTGTGGAGAAGGTCATAGCTGGTTGTCCTGGCCCCTGAAGGCGCAGTTTAGCCAAGACTTTGTTTTTTACCAGACCTTTTCCTAGCACAGATCTCTGTGAGCTCTCAATGATCCTATACTCATTGCTAGGCTGGAGGTGAAGTGCTTCCCCAGTGGCCTGGTAGTGACTGCCGTTGACTGATGCTCATGAGGCGATTGTGAATGGTGCAGACCCCCCTGCGCAGGCGATGTAAGCATGCCATTCAGCTCACCTAGTGAGTCAGCTGGGAGACAGTCCGGTCCCCTGTGGTAGATAAAAGGCCTCTTTTGAGTGGGTTTTTTTTTCTCTTCTTCTTCTTGCTTTTCAGTATTGAGGGCTGAGCCGGTGCACAAAGAAAGCAACAGGACAGACGGCAGAGGGCAACAGAGACGGCGGAGTGGCCGTGGCAGCCGAGTGGTCAGCAAGCCCAGGTGTAAAAGTCACAAAGCTGAACAGCCGAAGAAGAGGCCAGCTGAGCCAGCAGAGGGCTGAGCCACGAAAGCGGCAGGCAGAGCAGCCAGCTGCTTAACAGCTGGAGCACGGGAGAAAACAGCTGCGCTGAGGATGGTGGGGGCGGCAGAATTAGGAAGGATGAAGGCATGGTGGAGAGAGGGCAGGCTATAAAGAGCCAGAAGAGAAACAGCGGACTCTGGCTGCCGAAGAGTTCCAGAGAGCATTGCGTGCCCCAGGCCTAGGATGTAACACTGGCTGCTGCCCAGGGTTAAGGAACCTTCCACCTCTTAGGCCTTCACCGTGACACTTCCAAAGCTAAGGGTCTTGTTACCCAAGTCTAAACCAGAGCTGTGACACTAGAGGCCACCACCTTGCTCTTGCCTGCCACTATCAAACACCTGTGGATGCAAAGTGCCCAGGATCTTCACTTGAAAAGCTTTTCCTTTCTTACATGATTTTTATCTCAGCAGAGCAGGACTCCACCCAGCTGACTGACAATAGGTGAGTCATTTTGGCCCAGACATGGTACAAAAGGGTTAAATCTTGACTTTGGGAGCCAGGGGAGAGTTTAAAGCATCACTACCCATGGTGACATTTGGAAAGGTCTTTTCCACTGCCATGAGGAGGGTAGACCAGAAGGAGGAAAACTCAGGACTGGATAAGGACCAGGTGACCCAGTCAGGGTGATGTGGGCAGAGAACTAGTCAGGAGGCTGAATGGTGTGAAGGCTATAGTGCTGATGAGCAATGTGGGTTGGCTCAGGAGGAAGTCCCAGGTTCTGTCAGGGTGGCTGGGTTCCTACCTCATAGTAGACCCCATTGTGGTGGCAGCCACATTTCTCCATGGGCACACAGGTTGTGAGGCTCTGCAGGAAGTCAGTATCACATTCGCAGCCCTCACTACATGTCTCCAGGCACTGTATAGGTGTGGTGATGGTTGAGCAGCCCAGGGAGCAGGTGTCTGCGAGGATCGCGTAGTGGCTGTGAGGGGGGCACTCCATTGCTGTGGGAAAGGGGTACTGGTTAGGACGCCAGGGTAGAGGTTGGGGTTCTACCCCTTCCGCTCCCCAAGCTTCCCCTTTCCCTAGCCCTCAGTGTCCCATCACTCACGACAGAAAGTTTTGTTCCTCCATGGCTTGACATGCCCCCCAGCTGCCTGGCAGATGCTCACATAGTTGTGGATGTTGTTGCAGAGAATGCTCAGGTTGCCGCCATTCAGGCAGAGATCAAAGACACAGTCTTTGAAGGGACCCTGGGGATCCAACAGCTTGTGGCAGCCAGCCAGTGGCCCTGTGGGACTGGTGAGCAGCCCGCAGAACTGCACCCCATGATACTTCTTCTCCATAGTCGGGTAGCACTTTGGTTGGCAGTCCTGTCCTGATTTGCAGGCAGGCTGGGGCATGCAGGAAGAACCCGGCACAGCCTTTTCCCAGGAGTTCCCCAACTCACTGGGACTGACTGCTTGTGAGCCATCGGACTTCTGCAAGTCATTCTTGGGGTCATCATTGTAGTCCCCACACAGGCCACACATGTGTTTATAGTAGTTCCGGGGGACGGTGACACGCACATTGTTGTTGAGATCATAGGACACTTGCAGGCCAAATCTGGTTTTGATTACCACATCTACGCCGTGCTGGAGGGCCTGAACACTGCCCCCATCCAGCACCACAGGCATCTTCATGTTCACGCCGTTCACCTGGAAGGCAGGGAATGCCAAGCTTCAGAGGGCATGCTTTGAGACAGTCTGTCGCTAAATATCCCTGGATCTAGTCTGTCCCTAGATGTCCCTGTCTGACACTGAAATCTGGAGTGACCTCAGTGTCCATATTTGTAAAAGATGTGTAACAGTGTCTTATTCTAGCCAGGACCTTGAAATGTGACCATATTTGGGAAAAGGCCATTGTTGATGCAATTAAAAGTTACAATCTTGACATGAGAACACTATGGATCAGCGTGAACCCTAAATCCAGTGACAAGTGTCCTGTGAGGCGGTGAAGTAGGACAGAGACCACAGAGAGGGTGGCATGGAAAGTTGACATTGTAAGCCTAGGGACATCCGGGAGCCACCAAAAGCTCAAGAGGCAAGAAGGCCCCTCCCCTGCAGCCTCTGGAGGGGGCGTGGCCTTGTTGCCATCTTGACTTTAGATTCCACACCCAGAACTGTGAGCCTATAAACATATGTTACGTTAGAAAAGTTTGTAAGTTACATTTTATTTCAGTATTTATTTGTGAGAGGGAGCGCACACATGTACATCAGAGGACAAATTGTGGGAACTGGCTCTCTCCCCTCACCACGTGTGTCTCAGAGATTCAAGTTAGGTCATCAAGCTTGCTGGCGAGTGCCTTTACCCGCCCAGTCATCTCACCAGCATGTTATTTTAAGTCAGCAAGCTTGTGGCGTTTGGTCACAGCAGCCACCAGGAAACTATTGTAGGTCTCAGAGGGGTAATGACCTCACCAGCCTGGGTGACGTGGTGACTGATAATGCAGGACTGAGCCTGGAGGCACAGCCTACCTTTTACCCCTCTGTGCCCTGGGCAGAGATTCGCCTGTGTTTCTGCTTCCTGTCTGTCTAGGGGGACAGGGTGCCTTGTCTCCAGAGTGTCATCTAGGGCACCTGCTACATATAACATGTGCAAAGGCTTGTGCTGTGGACCCCCGTCCCCCGTGGCTGGGTCCTGTTTGCAAGTCTTCATCTGGACAGTGAAGGAAAGTCAGGCTCCATTCCTCATCTGAAGATCACCTGAGGGCTTTGGCTCCAACCAGGCCTGCGAGGTGCACCCCTGGATACCACATCTGTGCCCTTCCTCATTACACACCCTGCACACTAGGTTTACAGAGCTGTGAGAGACAGGGAGGGGGAGGGGGAAAGACACATTCTAGGCATGTCTGAGTGTCCTAAAGACATCAACAACCATTCTATTCCATCCGGCTGGCCATGCATAAGGGCAAGCCACTTAACCTCTGGGCTCTGCAGTGAGGGACAGTCGCAGGGAAGCTGGGGTTTGGTGAGATGCCAATAGTGGACAGAGACTGTCCCCATGTGCCTAGAGCTGCTTATTTGTCAGGTGCTAATCTCAGAGCTTGGGGCTTGTTAGGGAAGACACTGCATCCTGTAACCCATGCCAGGTCATGTGACAGATCTTGTACCTACTGCTACCAGAAAAATGGCTGTGTGCTGCATGTGGGGTGGGGGGTGGATGATTATTCCTACTGTATCTCAAATGCCAGTCTCCATGTGAGACCCAATCCTTCCTGTTCAGAAAAGCAACAGGGTGTGGTGCAGAATCCAGTGTGCTGTTTCTTAGCAACACATATCTTGTCTTTGCTAAGGGATTTTAACACAGTGATGGGACCTTGTCTTCCAAACAAATGAAGCCAATCGTGGCGCCTTTTCCAGCTCCAGTCTCAAGGTTAAATTGATGATGAGGGTGCCAGGTGCTTGGCAGCCAATGGGCCTAGGGACAGCATGCAAAACGGGTAGCTGCTCTACCGTTGTTGCTATGGTTGTTAAGGGATGATGGGGGTCACAGACTATCCTCTGTCCTTGAACCTTTCCCACCTCTGAGATTTTCTATGCTGTGACTGTATCAAGTGTTCCTTGTAGGTAGGAAACCAAGGAGGTGGCCAGGACAGTGTTGGGTAGAAATTTCCTGTGAATACATTTCATCCTTGAGGGAAGCTCATTAGGACTCAGAAGTTTGAAAAGGAAGCTCTATAAGACTTAGGACATAATGAGGACTAATAACCCACAAGTTGCAGGAAGTTCCTAAAACTTAGCAGATTCACAAGGTCCCTCTTCCCCAAGGTTATATAAGCAGCAGGGACTGCTTGGAGACTCTCCCACTTGCAGAACTAACTGAAGGTGGTGCAGAAAGCTCCAGGGTTTCAGCTTTCCTCAGTCATCACCTGTGCTGGAGTGGACTTTTGTTTTCCCAGCTTTCTTTGGGTTGTTCATGCTCTGTGAGTTTATATTCCTATGAGTAACCCAAGAAACTCATTGTCAAACTTGGGTGGTATTTTTACTTTGGCCTGTCATGGGTTCCTGTCTAGGGGCGAGTAGACATTTGTTCATGCCTTCCTACAAATAGTGTCTTACAACAGGCAGGGACCAGGTATGGTGGGAGTACATGGGAAGAGGAGGAGAGGGTCAGTTAAGGGTAGAGCAGAAGGAGAGACAAAGGCGCATGGGAAAAGGCCCCAGGGCCCTGAGGCCTTCTTACTCTAGGCTTTCTATCAGTACCTCCTCTTGTTGAGGTCATGCTTTCTCACATGCTCTCTTGGTCTCTTGACACCCCCTCCTGGACTGAGCGCTGTCCATGCTCCACCTCACATGTCTGCCCCCAAGGCCCACATCTCCTCTGGGGCCCTGCCTCTGCTCTCACCTTGACCTTCCATTGATTCTGCTGCAGCTTCAGGGTGTAGTTGGCCACCTGGATGGTGATCATCTTGGTCACACTGACTTGTTTGTTGTTGCCCGAGACCGCATTCTCCTGCAGTATTGTGAACTGTTGCAGGCCGGGCCGGGTCCAGCAGGTCTGAGCCAGCACATACACGCAGGTGCCGATAAAGTCAAAGCGGCGGCCATCGAAAGTGGTGTAATGGGAAGCTCCCGATACATGGCAGGTGGCTGAGTTCACAGCCACACACCTCAGGATGCCACTGGACACCTTACAGACTTCATATGGGCTGCAATACGAGGGCTGACAGGACACCAGGCCACCCTTGTGACAGTGGCAAAGAGAATTGCACTCGGGTCCAGGATAGAAGTCCTCTTCTGCCTGGTGGTAAACGCCTTGGTACACGCAGCCACAGGAGGACAGGGGTACACAAGTCTCACCACTGAGGACAAAGCCTTCATCACAGACACAGGCCTCATGGCAATGTGAGCCACAGCCTCCAGGCACTGGCAGGTCTCCACAGGTCAGCGGACAGCCTCGATGACAGAGCTCATAGTGGCTGTGAGGGGGGCAGTTCATGGCTGCAGAGAGAGGGCCGTAAAGATCAAAGATTTTTACTCTTAGGTGGACACAGTTGATTCCCCGATATACACAAGTACGTATGTACGTACACACACACACACACACACACACACACACACACACACACACACACAAAGTGGCCCTACTTCAAGAAACTATCATGCTCAGTAGGGTCAAGGGAACACCTTTCATCATAGTTTCTGAGCCTCAGAAATAAGATTCAGTTCTGATGCAACTGTGGTTTGTGGTCAATCTGAAATATATATATATATATATATATATTTTTTTTTCCCCTGAGACAGGGCTTCTCTGTGTAACATTCCTGGCTGTCCTGGAACTCACTTTGCAGACCAGGCTGGCCTCGAACTCACTGAAATCTGCCTGCCTCTGCCTCCTGAGTCCTGGGATTAAAGGTGTGCGCTACCACTGCCCGGCTAATCTGTAATATCTCCCCCCCACCAGCTGAGGACCGAACCCAGGGCCTTGCTTGCTAGGCAAATGCTCTACCACTGAGCTAAATCCCCAACCCTAATCGGTAATATCTTTAATGACACAGCTAACATTGGATATAAATGCTAATATGAGTTACGTAGTCTAAATAAGCTTATGCATGCCTGTATGTATAATCTGTGCAGTATGTGAGTGAGTATGGCATTAGCTCCTTCATTTTATAGTATTAATAAAATATTAGTTTAGTAATTTCAAATATTAAGTAATAGTGATTAAAAATAATTATACTCTGCAGTTTAGTGAAGCATTTAGTGTTTCAATGAACGAACCAACACAGGGCTGGAGAGATGGCTCAGCTGTTAGGAGCACTGGCTGCTCTTGAGGAGGACCTGGGTTCGGTTCACAGCACCCATCTAGTGGTTCACAAGGATCTGTAAGTTAGGTCCCAGGGGATCTGCTGCTCTCTTCTGACCTCCTTGGGCACTGCATGCCCATCGGTGAATAGATGTATATTCGGGCAAAACACTCACACACATAAAATAAAAATAAATAAACCTTAAAAACAACCAGCCAACCAAATCAAACCATTTCTTACTTCCCTCCCTAAACTCCGATCACAGAGCAAAAGGAAGCACCCGGCCAAGCATGCTGGGCTGAGCTCCCTGGCAGGACTCGCCAAGCTTGCATCAGGCTCTGTGTTCACACCTCAGCACCACATAAAATGGAAACTGAAAAAGATGTCCAAACCCCGAACCACGGGAACCAAGCCAAAAGAACTCCCCACCCCGTGTGATTGCAGTACGTACCCCGTGCTACGGATACTGTGGGCTCTAGGCACGCTGGTCATTTAAATAAAAGTAAAATGAAAGGAAGGAAGAGGGAAGATTCTGTCTCTGGACCACAGCGGCCTCATTTCAGAACAGCTTCCCAGCTTCCTAATTGAGTCTGACAGCTGCCACTGCAATCAGTCAGACTTGGGGTCCCCAGGTGTACTCCGTCATGTGCCGCTGTCTGAGACTTCTTAGTGTCCTGTTGCTGTCCCTGAGTTCCACAGCATAAGCAGGACCCTTTTCTCACCAGGCATCATAAAGATTAAACGATGCTACTGTACGTTAATTATGCTAATGCTACTCGTATGCTAATGAACAAACACCAGATCCAACCCCCTGGTCGCCACTCTTGGTACTCACGGCAAAGCTTCTCACTCCTCCAGGGATACACAGTGATCCCTTCAGCCTGGCATATGGCGGTGTATGTGGCCAGCGCATCACACAGTGGCTTCGTTTGGCCTGGCATGCGGCAGCTGTCGTAGGCACACTCTATGAGGGCACCGTTGAACATGGGCACTTTCCAGCAGTGCCTGAACTGACCCTTCTTGTCCCTGAGAATCTTGCACTTCTCTTTGTTCTTCACCACTGACTTGCTGTTCATGTGGGGACACAGAAGTTGTTCATCCGTTCTGCAGCCAGGCTTTTCTGTGACCATCCACTTCTTCCCGAAGTCTCGAGGGTCGAGGGCTTCCCCTTTATCCTGCTGACCCAGGTCATCACGAGGCTCCCCGTTGAAGTTCCCACAGAGCCCACACACAGCTTTAGCATAGTTGCTGGGCACCTTGGTGGTCACATGGGTGTCCCAGTTGAAGCTGAGGGTCAGGCCAAAATTCGTGCGCAGGACAGCGTACATGCCCCTGCGGAATGCGACGATTTTTCCACCTGCGGCTTGGAAGGGCAGGTACCGAATGACGCCGTCCAGCTGAGTGGAGATGCAGGAGGACCAACGGTCAGGGTACCGGCTTTGCCCATCTCCCCAGTACTGATAGCGCTCTAAACCTCTCCGTTTAGTCTGCTCTCAAGACCTTTGCGTTTGGTTGTTTTAATACACATTGTTAATTAGTACTCACGCCTTAGCTAAAATGTCATTTCAGAGAGGTGGGGGAACATTAACACCGATTAATAGTTGCTTATTAATAAAGCCTTATTAAAAAGGCTGTCTTTATCTAGAGCCTTTCCACACCAACCACTGGGGATATAGAGCCCGGCACATGGAAAGTTATGTTTCCCACTTTTAATTTGTCCACTGTCCCTCTCCCTAGGGTGACAGGCCATTACCCAAATTCCCCTCCTTTAATTATGAGCTATTGTGTGAATATCCAACAACTTATTTCTCCACACAGACACACATATATTTTTTTAAATTTTCTTTTAGACAAGGTCTTTCTGTACTCACTATATAGACAGGCTGGTCTCGAACTCAGAGATCTGCCTGCCTCTGCCTCCGAAGTGCTGGGATTAAAACCTCAATATGTATATTGAGACAGGGTATCACTTTTTCTCCCTAATTGGCCTGGAACTCACTCTGTAGACCAGGCTAGATTGGAACTCACAGAGGTCTCTGTCTCCGCCTCCTGAGTGCTGGGATTGGTGTGGCTTTTACCACCTGGCTCTTGCCGGTTTTTGTTTTTGTTTCTTTTGGTTTTTTGTTTTGTATTGTTTTGTTTTTGTGGGCAAGGAATGTCTGTAGACTTGACTTTACCTGTAGCAAGTCTCAAGAATGGCAGAGAAGCTATCTTTGATCACAGCACAGGACTTATGGTGGGTTTGCAAAACCTATTTGGGAAAACTTGAAGCAGGACAATTGGCCTCTAGGTGTGAACTTGTCCTTTGTCCCTTGCCTAGCCAGCCGGTCCAGGGCTCTGGGTTTCAGTCCTAGTGAGAATAGCTTGGCCCTCAGGGCAGCTGAGGCAAATTATGAATAGCACAGCAGATAGCCTGGAAAGAAGTGATGGAGTGGGGCCTGTCCTGGGGAAGAAGAGGGTGTAGAGAAGAGACCGCAGCCAGGCAGAAGAGCTTTCTTTTGTTTGTTGGAGTTTCTGAGACAAGATCTCACTCTGCGTAGCCTTGGTGCTGTGTCTGAATGGACAGACATTCATTCATTCTGAGGGGCTGAATGAGGACCTCCATTTTCCCGCTAACATAAACGCTTGCTTTGCTCCTGATATTTCACGTCCCTCGACACCTTGCTCTGTGGACCATTCTTTAGAAACTGCACAAGTCTATAATTCCAAAGTTTCTTGAGAACAAAACTAGGGACTACCAACGTCTACTGAACATCAAGACCTCTCTTAAAGACCCTGCAGATATGGATTCATCAAATCTCCACAACCACCCAGGGAACGGTGGCTCCTGGTGGCAAAGGGAGAGAGGCTGGACGACAGTCATGGAACTGTTATCCCAAGGAGGAGTAGCAGGGCCTACGTCTCGGGTCTGGACCTTAGCCATCCGTTGAAGGAATCCCACGCCACCCCCTCCCCCCAAGCCACTAATCGGTCAGTGGGTTTATGCCCTCCCCAGGTCCAGGACCCACAGCACTCACCAGCACTTTGCCTGGGTAGTCCCGGGGCACCTTCAACTTCACTCCGTAGACCTCCAGCTGCACAGAATGCACAAAGCTCACACTCTGGCTTCCCCGACGTTCATTTTCCATAATCACTTTGAAGTCCGGGAGGGAGGGGTGCTGGCCACAGGAGGTGGTAAGCATGTAGGTGCAGGTGCCCATGAAATTGTAGTTCCTCATATCAAAGGTCATGTAGTGCGGGTCTCCAGATGCCCGGCAGGAGCCGAAGTATTCTGGGTAGCAGCCCAAGAACCCATTCTGTATCCCACAGCGCTCCCCAGACAGACATCCTGATGTGTCCCTGCAGATCACCTTCTGGGTGGCTGCATCACAGGTGCAGCGTTGCCGGCACAGGTCATCAGCAAACACTTCCTGACCTGGGGCCAGCAGGCGGCCCTGGAAGGTGCAGCCGCAGGATGACACAGGCACACAAAGGCCTCGATTGCTCACGAAGCCTGGAAGGCACACGCAGCCCTCCACACAAGGGCGCCTAGAGCAGTTGGTCGGTGCAGCTTCTGAGTTGCAGGAGGCTGGACAGGCAGGGCTGCAGAGCTCATAGTAGCTGTTGGTTGGACAGGACAGGGCTGGGGGGTTGGGAAGAAAGGGTTGGGTCATACTAAGGTGGGGGCTCCCCCAGACAAAGCCGCTTCCTCAGATCTCCACACCCCTCAGTTAATGGCACTCATACCTTCTTGATGCTCAGGTCCCAGTGGCCTCCTCTGTCCCATCCCCGGACAACCAGTCAGTGGGCAAGTCCTGTGACTTTCATAGTCAAAGCCACCCAGGACCTGTCTCCACAGCCCATGAACCACAACAGACTCCTGCCTGGTGTCCTGGTCCCCTGTCCCAAATGTGCTCCTCACAGCAGCCAGAGGAGCTGGGAATGCAGGATCAGACCATGTACCTCACCCCAACCTCCATCTCAGGATAAAGCAGAGTCCTCCCCAGGCCCAGAGGCTTCCCTCATCACCTCCCTGTCCCCATCCCTCTCGCTTCCCTAATGAATAGCGCCTCAGTGGACTGGCGCCTGGTCCCCAGAGTCCCATCTCAGGCCTTTGCACCAATCATTCCCTCTACCATTGTTATTTTGTCCTCAAACAGATGTTGCAGGTAAAAGCAAAGGCTACAGGAGCCTAGACAGCCTGGATTCCAACACCAGCTCTCTCCTTGCCCATGTGTTCATGAGCAAATGACTCTGATCTGTGTGTACGTCAGTCTTGCCAGGAGGAAATGGGGTGACACACACTGATTCACTGGTCATGTGGATCACTGTGATGGCTTAGCTGACTCCGCTGCCTGCCTGCCTGCGCTCCAGCGTCCAGTGTCATTGATTTCCAAAGTCTTCCCGAGCCCCCGGACACTATCATGGATCTTGCTTTCTTTGCTCTTTGAAGGTATTTTATAGTTGACCTGCTAACTGCCTATCTGTCCCTCCCCACCCAGGATATAAGTTCTGCTGGAGTGGGGACACAGCCTGACTCAGTCACACTGAATCGTCATCACTGACTACAGGGCCTATGGTCAGGTGGGGCAATGAGCTCACTGCTCTCTCCTTTGTTTTGAGTTTGGAGATACTCAGAGAGGGAGGCTCACTGGACAACGGTGTGTCGTAGTGATGCAGGCAAATTCCAACAGTCTCCCTCTGGACTTATCTCCCTTCTGAAGTCCCAGGCTTAAGCACTGGGCCGGTTTCTTCCCTCACCAGCCTGTATGCTTCTTCAGCATTTCTCTGACCTGTCTGCAGGCCACAGACACGTTCATGTGGGCTCTTACATTGTCCTCACATCACCAGCATGGAAGAGGATGTTATGAAGACATGGCTTGTTTGTTGACTGAATGCGTGACTGCTTTAGTGGGTGGACACCTGGCCAGTCGTCTGTGGCTTAGTCCGGAGGGCAGGGGAGTCATATGAGTGTTACAAGCAAAGAATGATCACTGACTTTTATCTTGCAACTTGGCAGATTCTTTCCTGCCAAACCTTTGTGGTTCCCTGGGTCAGGAGCCTAGATCCTTCCCCCTCTTTCTGGCTATTCCAGTCCTTCCCATGGATTTCAAATTGAACATTCTTTTTCTAGGAAAACCCTTCCCATAACTGTATCAGAACCCCCCGCTCGCATCGTTTATCTCTGTAGAACTCCCTGAGTCTTCTCCTGCATCCCTCTCCACCTTTGCTGAAGCTTTGCTTCAGTACCCTCTCATGACAACCACTGCGGTTATCCCTGTTCTATCCCTACGTGTGGCCCAGCCGTGGGCTCACTGTAGCAGAGTCTCTCGGCCATCACAGTGTCACCGGGCTTCCGCACAGTCAGTGCTCAGGTACCAAGCAGATCCAGCGGTTCCCCGGCCCCTCACCAAGACCTCCCTACCCTGGCTGTAACTCACGGCAGTTGGTTCGTGACCTCCATTCCCGGACAGAGATGCCCAGGTCCACACAGGCTCTAGCATAGGCACTGAGGCCATGGCACAGGGTGAGGCGTTCCCCTCTGGTCACACACATGTCATACACACACTCTTCCAGGAAAGGCTTGGGGTCCAGGACGTCATGACAGTCAGCAAACGGGCCTGTGGACAGAGTTAGCATGCCACAGAGACGGTCTCCCTTATAGTGCTGGGTCTGGCTTGTGGCACAGGAGGGACAATTGCCAAAACAGCCATCATCACATAAGAGGTCCCCATTATCCAGCTTCCAGCTTTTGGTGAAGTTTAGGACATCAGAAGCCTGCTTCCCATCAGGCATGCGGAAGTCATCGGCAGGGTCTCCATTATAGTTGCCACACAGCCCAGACACCTGGTCTTGGAAGCGCTTGGGCAGGCTTAGTGTCAGCTGGCAATCCCAGTCATAGGTGACCACCAGCCCAAAGTCCAGCTCTATCACACCCTGCGTTCCACTCTGGTACACACGCAGGTGACCCTCACTCAGGGAGGCAGGCAGGCTTGAGTACTGGTAGTCAATCTGTGGAGAGGCGGCAGTGGTCAGACCCCTGTATTATCTCCCCTTCAGCCCTCATCTCCTCCACTCAAGTCCCCAGCTCTAGTCACACAGGACACCCTCCTTCCTTGCCCTTCCTTTGTCCTTCCCAGCAGAGCCCAGGGATGCTTGCTCTTGCACCTCTAGTGGCCTGAGGTGTTCTTCCCCGAGATGTGCAGGAAGACCCCCTCCCCAGCTAATGTCTGCCCAAGGTGTCACCAACTCAGTGAGGCCACCCCTGATCACCCTTCCTGTTGCCTCTCCTCTGCTTCCCAGTCCCCACAGCATCTCGCCTTCTCCCACAGCGTGCTAGGGTCCCACACCCTCCATCTGTCTGAGCCACTAAAGGCCACCTCATGGCTTTCTCTCCAGCGCCTCCAGCAGCGCCCAGCAGGAGAGCAGGCTGGCTACAAGCATGAAGCCAGTGTGAGGAAGGAAGCTGGCAGGTCTGGTGGCAGCAAGGGGCAGCTGCAGGGAACCAGTGAAACCAGCAGGATTCATGGTCATGAGCTAGGGAGTGAGAGAC
>CABHPH010161593.1:0-51607 GCA_902168325.1 Peromyscus nudipes | reverse complement strand
TTTTTTCTATTATATACATACTAAGTAATATCATTTGGCTCTACTTTTTTGGAACCACTTAGGTGTGCAATCTTTATCTTTAGACTGAATATTTCTTCTAGTACTCTTTGTAGACGTGGGTTAGTAATCATAAATTGATTTAATTTGTTTTTATCACAGATAGTTTTTATTTATCCCCCAATGTTAATAGTTTTGCTGGATATAATATTCTGGATTGACAACTACGGTCTTTCAGGATGACCTCTTTCTAGCCCCTGCAGGCACTAAAGGTTTCTGTCAAACAATACAGTGTTATTCTAACTGACCTCTTTAGAAGTGAGTTCATCTGTAGCTTCTCTTACAGCTCTCAGTCCCATTTCTCCATGGTATGTTTTTAATTTTCTATGTAAAATATAAACCAAAACTACACAATATTAATATTATAATATTAACTATAACGTATCATGAAGCATTTCCTTTATGGGTTTGCATGTTTGAATTTCTGTAGGACTCTTGTACATGTATGGTCAACTTGTCTCTTTCTCTAGATCTGAGTAATGTTCATCCACTATTTTATGAGGATATTCTCTGTGTCTTGCTATGGGATTATTCTTCTTTTGTCACCATGATACAGAGGTCGGAACTTTTCATGGTGTTCCCAAACTCTCCCATGTTCTCTTTATGTTTCTCCTTTGTCTTTTACCTCTGACTGGACTCATATTTTTCCTTCCTGGAGCAGTTTCCATTAGACTTATATTAACACATTAATTAGTATGTTTTTTAAGCACTTCCTTCATAACTTAATCTGAAACAACTGGAAGAATAATTCCATTAACTTCTCATTTGCTCTACACAGCGCTCATGATGTATAATTTCACATTTTTTCAGATAAATCAATTTCTATTATTGTTTTACTTCTGTTTTGACATCAGTTTTCCTATTATTGCAACAACAGAGAAATTTCTTAAAATGCTCTCTTACATTGCAATCTATAGAAGAAAGTGTAGTCACTCTCATTAGAGAGGAAGTCATTATTTTGTCCTAAAGTATCTTTTCTAACCACATTTTATAGAATCTTTACAACATTTATGGCTCTAATAAATCTTCACTGAAAACTTCAATTTCAGATACATGACATTATACCTGTGTGATTTACCAGAAGCCTAAAATTAATTCTTGTTGCAAACATTCTAAAACTTATGTATTATAAAATTAAAATGTCAACTCAAGAAACTAGACATCAAAAAATAAAATAATTCAATTAAAAAGTAGGTACAGATCTATATTAGTTAGAATTTCTATTGCCTTGAAGAGACACTATGACCATGTTAACTCTTATAAAGGAAAACATTTAATTGGGGCTAGCTTACAGTTTCAGAGGTTTCATCTCTTATCATCATGGTGGGATATGGCAACATGTAGGCAGACATGATGCTAGAGAAGGACCTGAGGGTTCTACATTCTAACCCACAGACAATAGAAAGTGAACTGTGGGCATAGCTTGAAAATAGGAGACCTCAAAGCCTACCACCACAGTAACACACTTTCTCCAACAAGACCACATGTACTCTAACAAAACTATACCTCCTAATAGTGCCACTCCCTATAGGGGCCATTTTCTTTCAAACCATCACATTCTACTCCTTGTCCCCCTTGGGCTTGTAGCCATATCTTAATGCAAAAATGCAATAAGTCCAACTTCAAAAGTCCTTATAGTCTATAATAATCTCAAAGTTACTTAATAGTCTAAAATTCCAAGTCTCTTCTGTGATTCATGCAATCTCTTTAACTGCAATCCTCTGAAAAAAATCAAAATAAAAAAGCAGATCACATATTTCCAACATATAATGGCACAAGATATACATTACCATTCTAAAACGGAGGAAATGGAGGACAGTGAGAAAATACTAAACCAAAGCAACACCAAAAACCAGCTAGGCAAACTCCAAACTCTACATCTCCAGGTCAAAGCACTCTTTATATCTCCAACTCTGTTCAGTTTTGTTGACTGCCACATCCTTCTTTCTCTTGGGCTTGCTGGACTCCCTATTAGCAGCTCTCATTGACAGGTATTCCATGACTCTGGCATCTCTAACATCTTGGATTCTCCAAGGCAATCCAGGCTTCAAGTTCACAGCTTCATGCAATGGCCTCTCTACCAGGTCTCCATTCAGGGACACCCCTGACACATGCCCGGCCTCAGAAACTTTCTTTAGTTGTGGAGGAAGATTCCATAATCCCTTTCTTCTATTCTTTACTCTAAAGCTGGAACCATAAGGCTGAACCTGCCAAGTTCTGTTGCCTGCTGGAGCTGGAACATGGCCCCCTCATTCAATTACATCTTTGTCAGCTTTCTGGTTTTGATGGTTTCCTTGCTGCCTATGCTTGGCTATCCTGAAACTGAATCAGTAGAGCAGGCTGGCCTCAAACTCAGAGATCTGCCTGCTTCTGCCTCTGGAGTGCTGGGATTAAAGATGTGCGCCATCTCACCCAGCTCTGAACTTTTTTTTTATTTCCTTTTCACAAGCTGGAAACTTCTCTGGGTGGGATCTTGCTCTGAGTCCACCACTCCCTTTATTTCACTTCTTAATCTGATTATCTCCTATACACAGGACTCAGCTTCATTCCAATTACTGGTACCCCTTTTCTCCTAAATCTGTACATTTTGTATTTTTATTTGCTCAGCTTTTTCCCTTTTGTTATAAATATTCATAAGTGTCCACACCAGTAACCATGTGACAGAGTCTATACCAGGCTGTTTTGAGATTTTTCTCTGCCAATAGAATTAATCCAAAACTCTTCACTTTAGCCTCAGGTAGACTCTTCAGACCAGAGTAAAAAGCAGCCATATTCTTAACCAAAATATCATAAGAACCATCTCTGGGCAACACACTAAAACTCTTCTACTCTGAAACCTCTTGAGCCAGGCCTCCACAGTTCAAATCTCCTTCAGCACCACTGTCTTCCATGCTCCTAGTAGTATGGCCCATTAAGCAGTGTTTAAAGCATTCCACTGCTTTCCTTAACCAAAGTACTAAAGTCCAAATTCCTCCAAACAAAAAAAATGGTCAGGCCTATCACAGCAATACCCCTATAGCTGAAAGTTTTCCTATGTCCTGCCCAGTCCACAGCTGCTCAGACCCAAATGAACACACAGAGGCTTATATTAATTACAAATTTTATGGCCTAATGGCTCAGGCTTCTTGCTAGATAGATCTTACTTACATTTTAAATTAACCCATTTTTATGAATCTATACCTTGCCAAATGGCTCTTGGCTTACCGGTATCTTTACATCTTGCTTGTCCTGGCTGCAGCTGACAGCATCTCTTAACTCAACCTTCCTCCTCTCAGCATTCTCCTTGTCTATTTGTCCCACCTATACTTCCTGCCTGGCTACTGGTTAATCAGCGTTTTATTTATCAACCAATCAGAGCAACATATTCATAGCATATAGAGCAATATCGCCCATCATACCCCAGTCCCTAGTACCAACTTGTTAGTTAGGGTTTCTATTGCTGGAAAGGCATGATGACCACATCAGTTCTTAGAAAGGAAAAACATTTAATTGGGCCTAGCTTATAGTTTATTATTATCATGTGTAGGCAGACATGGTGCTGGAAAAGGAGCTGGGGGTTCTACGTCTTGATCCACTGGCAAGAAGAAGTGAATATTTTACACTGGGCATAGCTTGAGCATAAGAGACCTCAAAGCCCGCAACTACAGGGATAGACTTCCTTCAATGAGGCACACCTACTTCATCAAAGCCACACCTCCTAATAGTTCCACTCACTATGGGGGCTACTTTCTTTCAAACCACCATAAGATGGAAACAGGGAATTTTCAACAGAGAAATCTCAAATGGCAGAGAACACTTAAAGAAATGTTTAACATCCTTAGCCATCATGGAAATGCAAATCAAAATGACTCTGAGATTCCATCTTACACCTGTTAGAATGGCTAAGATCAGAAACACAAGTCACAGTTCATGCTGGCAAGGATTTAAAGCAAGGGGAACACTCTGGTTGGCATGCAAACTTAAATGGCAACTTTGGAAATCAATATGGAGATTTCTCAGAAAATTGGGAATCCATCTACCTCAAGACACAGCTATACGACTCCTGGTCATATACCCAAAGGATATTCCATCATACAAGGAACTTGATCAACTATGTTCATAGCAGCTTTATTATCAATAGCCATTAACTGGAAACAACTTACATGTTCCTCAATTGAAGAAAGGATAAAGAAAATGTGGTACATTTGCACAATGGAATATTATTCAGCTGTTAAAAACAATGACATCATGAAATTTACAGGCAAATGGATGAAACCACAAAAAATCATCCTGAGTGAGGTAACTAAGACCCAGAAAGACAAACACAGTACATACTCACTTATAAGTGGATATTAGCTGTAAAGGATAACCATGCTACAATCCACAGACCCAGAGAAGCTAAGTAACAAATAATGCTCAGTGGGGGACACTTGAATCTCCCTGGGAAGGGGAAATAGAACAGATTTTGTGGATTAATTGGCTGTGTGTGGAAATTGGAACAGGAGGAATCAGGTTGTGGGGTTGGAGGGGGAGAGTATTTAAAGAGACAACTAGAAAAGGGGAGTATTTGGGGGTGATTTAGAAGCCTAGTTCAATGGAATTTCCAAGAAATTTACAAGTGTAACCTTAGCTAAGTCTCCTAGTAATGGGCTATATGTAGCCTGAACTGGCTATGTTCTGTAACCAGGCAAGACTTTCTGTAGAGGGGTCGGGACACCAACCCAGCCACATAATACTTGACCTACAATCTGTCTTGCCAACAAGATGTGCTAGGGTAAAGGTGGCACAGATGTTGTAGGAGTGGCCAACTATTGACTGGTCTAGCCTGAGACCCATTTAAGCAGAGGGAGACCATCCATGACACAGCCTGGATTACCAGGACCCAGAGGTTGGATAGCCAGGAGAACTAGGATAGAGCCAAACATGACTGGAAAAATAAATGACCAAATATATAAAATATCAATGTAATGATGCCTAATGATAGTCTGCTATAATAGCCCAATTGTCATTAGTGAGGCTTCATCCAACAATGGATGGAAATAGATACAGAGACCCACAGCCAAACATTAGGCAGAGTTCTGGGAATCCTGCAGAAGAGGGGGAAGAAAGATTGAAGGGACCAGAGGGGTCAAGGACACCATAAGAAAGCCCACGAATCGACTTTCCTGGCCTCATAGGGGATCACAGAGACTGAATCAACAACCAAGGAGCCTTCATGGGGCTGACTTAGGCCCTCTGGATATATGTTGAAGTTGGGTAACTTTGTCTTCTTATGGGACTCCTAACAGTGAGAGCAGTGGCTGACTCAGGCCCTTTTACCAGCTTTTGGGACCCTGTTCCTCATATTTTATCACCTTGTCCAGCCTTAGTACAAGAGGAGAAGCCTAATCTTACCGCAACTTGATATACTATGTTTGGTTGATATCCATGGGAGGCCTGCCCTCTTTTGAATAGAAACAGAGCAGTAGTGAATGGGAGTAGGATAGAGAGGAGGTGGGGGACAAGGGGTAGGAAGACAGGAGGGAGGTGAAACTGTGGTCAGGATGTAGAAAGTAAAATAATAATATTTTAAGAAATCATTTTAAAATTAAATTGTCATTGATTTTCAAACATTCATGGCATGTTACCATCCTCTGTGTTGGAAACATGCATAAAAATGTTAAAGGTCAAGCACAATTGAGGTTGAAACAAATAACATAGATATAAGGTGCATATGGATCACATCACACTCTCCTGCCTCTTGAAGGTAAACAGTGACAAATAACAAAGCAACTAGTTAGTGCTTTGCATGCATTCAAGAGCTAAGAGATGTTGATTAGTTCATAGCATTGTGTTCTGTTTTGAAAAAGAGAGACCATCACAGTGAGAAGCAGAAGCAGGTTCATATAAATTCTGACTTTGAGAGAAGATATCGGTTTGGGCTGAACAGTAAACATCAAAAATTTTTATTATGTAGTAGAGATTATTCTTGAATTCTTACATGGAGAATGGTCTGGTTTGTTTTATGCTAAAGCTTTAGCAATTCAATGGATGAAGAAAATGATACTTCAAATTAAATTAAATAACTAATAAAGGAAGAAAGGAAAGAATAGACATGGGTTACAAGAAAAGGTGATAAAAATTTGTTATGAGGGTCTAAAATTCAAGATAGTTCTAGGTTTTTATGAAGTTTGGTGTCCTACAGCATGAGAGCCTTTCTGTCATGTCTCTTACTGGTTTTCTTTTATTTAGTCCTTCTTACTTTGCTTCTTTCCCACAACACAGCTTTTGTTTTGCTTTTTAATCTTACTCTTTTTTTACACGTCTGTCAAAATGTTGATGTCTCTCATTATCTAGGAATCTTTGAAACTTCCTGATGTGCATAGGAAATACAGCCTAGCCACTCAATTTCCTTTAAGGAGATATTTCAGTTGAAAAGCTCTCATCTTGGGTTTCTTAGAGACAGCTAACAAGCTGAATTCTGTACTGTTCTCTAAACAACATAAAGAGAATATTAGGTGCTTTAGCTTTATAGTGAGAGTGTATTGAGATCAGTAACCACATAGCAAATGTCTACATGACCTAGTCTAAGGTGATTGTTTCTACATAAAATTAGTCATGGATTTCAAAAGAAAGGAATGATAACAACTCTCAATCTCTGGTGAAAATATTTTAATAAATTGACTTTCTGATCTAGTCTGGATCCATATGAACAGGAGGAAGAGAGAACTGGTAGCAACCCTAGGAAGAGGTCAGCTGTGATCCAGCAATATTACTACTCCACTATTGGAGACATCCTCTTGCATGATATTTGTGTCAGTTGATAGAATGCACAGTTGTTGTGTTCCTTAAAGGTGAGGGGATCTACAGTACATGTTGTAGAGGGTGAAACAGATGGCCGAGCTGTGGAGTGGAAAGAAAAATCTAGCTAGAGGATGTATGTTGATAAAAATATAGTAACTTGAAGTATGCTCTAGCAGGTGTTTTAGGCAAACACTAGTGTGCCCTCTGAAAGAGTCAATGGCCACTGAGAGAAAATTTTATATTGTCAGCAATAAGGCTTTGATATCACCCTATAAGTGGGAAATGAGAAAACCTTCCCTTTTTTTCTAATCCCCTTTCTCATCCTGACAAAGCCAAAGGAATAGATAGAAAGGAGCGCTAGCAGGGCAGTGGTGGTACATGCCTTTAATCCCAGTACCTAGAGGCAGCAGCAGGTAAATCTCTGACTTCTCAGCTAGCCTGGTCTACAAAGTGAGTTCCAGGAAAGTCAGAGCTACACAGAGAAGCCCTGTCTCAAAGAACAAAACAAAAGAATCACTAATAGATAGCATTATAAAAACGGACCATCTTTGCATTTCCTGATATGTGTTTCAGCTCAAAGAGAACAAGATTAAACAAATTACATAATTATTATAAGTTGAAACTAGAACAAAGGAGCCTGGTAGACAGATACAGAGAGAAAAGAACATACTGACTGAGAATCAAAACTGTGGCCATGTTCTCTGATGGAAAGATATGGAATGAGAATCTCAAGTGTTCTCTATATGACAAGGTGAAGAGCAAAGTCATGATTATTGGGGTTCTGATGTTTCTATCAGCCAATAATAAGCCATTCAAAATTATTTGACTACATAAAAGTTCTCCTTCATAAATATATTAATATTACAATCATGATGATCCAATTTGGTCACAGAATATTATAAAGATCAACTTGAAAGAAAATAATCTGGGTTTAGATGAAATGGTACGCTGTTGAATTTTATCAGGAATTAGCAATTCCAAGTTGACATCACTTTTATGACAACATTCTCTGCATCTTCTGGATTAGTAATCATCATGTGTTTATTTACTATCAAACATGTAGTTTAAGCAAAGAGGTATTTTATTCTTTCCTTGTCTAATCAGTGTCAAGAATGCTGATATCAGACATGAAGTTTAAAAGTTATAGGGAGAGATAGGTCTCAACTGCTCATTACTGAAAATCATATTCACTTTGTGAGAAGAGATTGCAGTATTATCTCCAAAATGTGATCTAAGAGTTTATATATTATCTCCTTTCCAGGACTGATTAAGCATAAGATTACACTTGCAGTAGAAGGAGATCTCTAGGATGTCAATGACTGGAACATGATTTAAATATCAATTATAAAGTATCAATGCAGTCAACACAAGCAAAGAAAGGACCTAAAATGGGCTCACAAGAAGTCAAATGTGGCAAGATCTGCACGGTGACCTTATATTAAATGAGGAAAACCTTACAGACAATCACAAATAACTCCTGTACCCCAAAATGTACAGGTCAGCCCAAGATGCTACTAATGTCACTTAACTAATATGGATTTTCATGTCAGTGTACATGGCATATATGTATCAGCTGGGTACACACCAATAAAGAAAGAAGATAAAGTTGTCTACCATGATAAACTTTAACTTGTTCTAGGAAAGACAGAAGAGCAAAAATATGAGCTCAAATCATACTCTAAAGCATGCAATAAGGCTATCTGCTCTACAAAAATAAAGTATTGGAATGTTTTTTACATTAAACTGTACTAATTTTATTTTCCTTGGTATAATTTACTGAGTGATTCTTAGTCTTAAATTAAAAAAACTGTTTTTTAGTCAATCCAGTTGGAAAAGCTTCTCATTCACACAGAGATCTCAATGCAGAAGTCACCCTAATTAGAATGGCTTGCATCCTAAGATCACACAGAGATCTCAATGCAGAAGTCACCCTAATTAGGATGGCTTGCATCCCCTAGTGATGATGTGACCTCTACTTGGAACATACTTGTAAAGGTATGTTAACATTTCTAATTCAGCACTAATTTCTTAGTTTTACTTATATCCCCTAGTGATATTGAATCAGTCATTAAAAAAGTTGAAAAAAAACCAGGGCCAGATGGTTTTAGTGTAGAATTCTACCAAACTTTCAAAGAAGTGTTAATGTCAATACTCTGCAAATAATTCCACAAAATAGAAACAGAAGAACATGGCCCAATTCATTTTACAAGGCCTCAGTTACCCTGATAACAAATCACATAAATACCAAAAAAGAAAGAGAATTACAAACTATTTTATTAAAAATACATTTTATTATATTTTATTGCAAATTACAAATATTACTCTTATGAGCATAGATGCAAATATACCAAATAAAATGCTTGCAAACTGAATCTAATAACAAATAAAAAAGATCTTCCATCATGATCAAGTAGGTTTCATCAAAGTGATTCAGGGATTGTTCAACATATAAAAATCAGTAAATTTAATCCTCCACATAAATTAACTGAAAGAAAAAAAACACACAATTATCTCATTAGATGCAGACAAGGTCTTTAACAAAGTTCAATACTCTTTCATCACAAAATTTCTACAGAAACTAGGAATACAAGGAACCTCAACATAATAAAGACAATTTACAGGAAGACCATGGACAGCATCAACTTAACTGGATAGAAACTCAAAGCAGTTTCACTAAACTCGGGAACAAGACATATTTGTCCACTCTCTCCATACCTATTCAATATAGTACTTGAAATCTTATAACACTAAGACAAATGAAGGAGATCAAGGGGATACAAATTGGAAAGGAAGAAGTAAAAGTATCTTTATTTGCCAATGATATGATAAGATACATAAGTAATCCCCAAAACTCCACCTGTAACTCCAAAAGTTGACACTTTCAGTAAAGTAGATGGATACAAAATTAACTCACAAAAGTCAATAGCCTTCTAATATACTAATGACAAATTGTCTGAGAAAGAAGTCAGGAAAGCAGCACTTTCCACAATAGCCTCAAATAATATAACACATGTTGGAGTAACTCTAGCCAAGCAAGACTTGAATGATTAAAACCTTGAAGTCTTTGAAGAAAGAGATTGAAGAAGAAACAAAAGATGCAAAGATTCCCCATGTTCATGGATCAGTAGGATTAATATACTAAAAGTGGCCAATCTAACAAAAGCAGTCTACACATTCAATGCATTATCCATCAAAATATCAGCACATTTCTTCACAGTTCTTGAAAGGCCAATTCAGCTTCACATGAAAATACACACACACAATATAGCTAAAATAATCCTGAATAGAACTGCTGGAGGTATCATCATCTTTTATTCTATTTCAAACTGTACTACGTAGCTATAGTAAAAAGAAAAAACAAAAACAAAAAATGCATAGTATTGGCACAAATACAGTCACATTGATCAATTGGATCGAATTGAAGACATAAATTCATCCACCTATGGGCATCTGATTTTTGATAAAGAGGCCAGAAATTCATCCTGGAAAAATGACAGAATCTTCAACAAATGCTTGTCAAACTAGATGGCTGCATGTAGAAGAATCAGAGTAGACCCATGCTTATCACCCTGAAGAAAACTCAACTCCAAATGGATCAAAGATCTCAAAATAAATGCAGATACATTGAACCTGATAGGAGAGAAAGTGGGAAATAACCTTGAACTCATTGGCACAGGAGATTTTCTGAACAGAAAATCTGAGTTCTTGCACTAAGATCCACAATTAATAAATAGAACCTCACGAAACTGAGAAGCTTCTGCATGGTTAAAGATGCTGTCACTTGGAAAAAGTGGCAGCCCACAGTGTGGGAAAAATGTTTTACCAACTCTACACCCAATAGAAGGCTAGTATCCATAATATATAATGAACTCAAAAGCTAGACATCAAGTCAACAAATAATCCAATTAAAAATGCTTTACAGATCTAAACAGAGAATTCTCAATAGAAGAAACCCAAATGCCTGCAAAACACTTAAAGAAATGTTCAACATCCTTAGCCATCAGGGAAATGCAAATCAAAACTACTTTGAGATTCTATCTTACACTTGGCAGAATGGCTAAGATCCTTAACAAAAGTGACAATTCATGCTGGTGAGAAAATGAAGTATGGGGAACATTCATTCATTGTTGATTGGAGTACAAACTTCTACAGCCACTATGGAACTCAGTGTGGCAGTTCTACAAGAAGATGGGAATCAGTTTATGTCAAGATCCAGCTTTACTACTCTTGGACATATACCCAAGGAATGCCTCATCCTACCGCAAAAACATTTGCTCAGCCATGTCCATTGCTGCTCTGTTCATAATGGCCAGAATTGACAATTTAGATGCCCCTTAACCAAAAAGTGGATAAAGAAAAGTGGTACATTTATACAATGGAGTATTACTCAGACATTAAAAATGACATTAATTTCTTTGATTTTTGTTTGTTTTGTTTTGTTTGTTTGTTTGAGACAGGGTTTCTCTGTGTAGTTCTGGCTTTCTTGGAACTCACTATGTAGACAAGACTATCCTTGAACTCAAAGATCTGCCTGCCTCTGTCTCCCAAGTACTGGGATTAAAGGCATGTGCCACCACTGGCTCTTGAGTTCAATTCCCAGCAAGTACATGTTGGCTCACAACCATATTTAATGGATATGGTATCCTCTTCTGACATTCAGGTGTATGTGTAGATAAAGAGCACTCATACACAAAATACATTAATAAATAAATGAAAATCTTTTTAAAATAGCAACATGAAATTGAAGTCTGAAACTAAAAAAAATCCCAGACACAGAAAAATAAATAAATATGGTATATATTTGCTCATATTTGGATTAACTCTTAAACCAATGCTGACCAAGCTACCATCCATAGAACCACAGAGGGGTAAGTTAGAGTAAGTGACTAGAGGGTACAGGTAGATCTCATTAGGAAAAGGATAAAGGATAGATAATTATGGCTAGATGCAGGGGACTAGTTGATAAATAAAACTGCAATGACCTATGGCAAGGCAGCTTAGAGGCAGGTGGAAATCCAAGCAGATAGACAGGAAGAGGAAGGAGAGACGCCAGCCTGCTACCCAGGGAACAACATGCCAGCAGACCAGTAAAGCCACAGAACATGGGGCAAAACATAGATTAATAGAAATGGGTTAATTTAAGTTATAAGAGCTAGCTAGCAAGAAGCCTGACATATGCCTTGCCATTGGTAATTAATATAAGCCTTGGAGTAATTATTTTATATGTGGCTGTGGGACTGCAGGCTGGGCAGAACCTGAGAAACCTTCTGACTACAGCCCTTAATCTAAAATGATGTACTCCCTGTAAAATATCCTGTGGCAATGGTAGCACAAAATCTGTAGGAGTAATCAACCAATACTTGATTTGACTTAAGGCTCACTCTACAAGATAAAACTCTTACTATTTGGGTGACCAAGAACCAGAGACTAGATAGACCAGGGACATAGGGTAAAACCAAATTGTGGTGGTATTGTGTTCCCCAAAATATTGTGTATGCTAATAAACTTATCTGGGGTCAGAGAACAGGACAGCTACAATATTAAACATAGAGGTTAGGCAGTGGTAGCATACGCCTTTAATCCTAGCATTCCAGAGACAGAAATCCCTCTGGATCTGTGTGAGTTCAAGGCCACATTGGAAATGGCCAGGCACGGTGATACACAACTTTAATCCCAGAAAGCCACACCTTTAATCCCAGGGAGTGGTGGTAGAAAGCAGAAAGGTATATAAAGCGTGAGGACCAGAAACTAGAGGCATTTTGCCCTGGAGAGGCATTTGGTCTGGTTAAGCATTCAGGATTTTGAGCAGCAGTTCAGCTGAGACCCATTCTGGATGAGGGCTCGGGGCATCCAGTCTGAGGAAACAAGATCAGCTGAGAAGTTGGCCAGGTGAGGTTAGTTGTGGTTTGTTCTGTCTCTCTGACCTTCCAGTGTTCACCCCAATACCTGGCTCAGGTTTGATTTTATTAATAAGACCTTCTAAGATTCATGCTACACCAAATACTACTGGTCTTAAAAAAATCAAACAAATGCTGGGCGGTGGTGGCACGCACCTTTAATCCCAGCACTCAGGAAGCAGAGGCAGGTGGATCTCTGTGAGTTCCAGGATAGGCTCCAAGCTACACAGAGAAACCCTGTCTTGAAAAACCAAAACAAACAAATAAACAAACAACAAAGCAAAGTAATAAAAGTACTCCTAATAACATTCTGCTATATTCATAGATCAGTGCCTTGCTCAGCCATCATCAGAGAAGCTTCTTCCTACAGCACACAGGAACAAATACAGAAACCCACAGGCAGACATTATGTAGAGAGTAAGAGACCTTGGAACACTGAGCGTTAAATGGGATGTCTTCATTAATCCCTTCCCTCAGAGCTCAGGGAAAACCATGCAAGAGAAAGTGGAAAGAGTGTAAGAATCAGAGATGATGGAAGACAAAGAAAATAAGACCTTCTAAATATACATGAGCAAAAGTCATATAAATTCACAAAAATTGAAGCGGCATGCACAGGTCTGAATCAGGTCCTCTGTGTGTATATTATAGCTTCCATTTTACTGTTTTTATGGGATTTCTGGTTGTGAAAAAGAATGGGTCTCTGCTTCTTATGCTTTCTTCTGGGATCTTTTCCTTCTGTAGGTTTTTCTTGTCCAACTTTAATGTGATAGCTTGTGGTTTATCTTATTATATTTTATTTTGTATACTTTATTGTTACCTTATAGAAGCCTATTCTTTACTAGTGAGAAACAAAAAATAGTGGATACAGATGGGAAGGGAGGTGGGGAGGAATCAAGAGGAGGGAGGGGAACCATTACCAGGATATATTATGTGAGAAAATAATCTATTTTCAATAAAAGGAAGAACACAGAAACATACTGATATATATTTAAAATTTTGAATCTTTTTTTGAAATATAAACCTGATAAAGAAACTCAGAGTTTATATGTGTCATATTTTAAGAAATACATTGATATATATTTTATCTTCACAATGATTTAGAAAAGGCAAATTTTAAGATTTGCTTTTAAATCATAAATGGACTAACTATGGAATTTCACATGAAAAATTATTTCATATATATATTACAAATTTTTGTCTTAATGTTTGTGCTTTGAAGCACCAATAATTTAAAAACTCACATTGGAATCTGTAATATGCTGAAGTCATCATGCATTTCAAGCACAAAACCCAGAGGCCACTAAGCTGGAACTGTCTTCAATGCCTCCTCCTTGAGGACTAGCACCACCTTCCTCTGTCGAGCCATGGGCAGCTGATACCTGCTTTGGTTCGTTCCTCATGGAGAGTCCTTGACGAATTGTAGCTGAAGTTTTCCTGTGTCCACCTGGCTCCTGCAGCCACTCAGACCCAAGTAAACACACAGAGACTTATAATACTTATAAACTGTATGGTTGTGGCAGGCTTCTTGCTATCTAGTTCCTCTATCTTAAATTAACCCATTTCTATTAATTTATAAGTTGCCACGTGGCTTGTGGCTTACCAGTACTTTTACATCTCGCTTCCTCTGTGTCTGGCTGGCGACTCCTGACTCAGCCTTCCTGTTCCCAGAATTCTCTTCTCTGCTTGTTCCGCCTATACTTCCTGCCTGGCTACTGGCCAATCAGCATTTTATTTATTAACCAATTGGAGCAACACTTTCACAACATCCAGAGCGATATCCACAGCAATGAATTGCTTTTAGTGTGCCTGCATTGTCTTTTAACTTGATCCTAATTCCCTTCTATTTCCATCAGTCATGCATTACCATAACATTCTTAGCCAGGTAAAGGTCCCCACCTCAAACTCTAGTTATCTCCCATTTTAGAGTACAGTGTGTAATTTTTCCATTGTTTCACAATGTGTGCAAACTCAGAATTGATATAAATCAGCATCTGAGATTCAAAAAGTTTTATCACCAAGTGTTCTCTGTCATCACTCTTTAGTAATACCTATTAAAAACAAAACAAAACAAAACAAAAAAAAACTTCAAATTGACTCTTTTTGAATCAGTGGGTCTCTGTGACTACACCTGTTTCTTGTGACTTTTCTTTGGCATTTTTCTTTTATTTCTTTGTTTTGTTCTATTCTGGTATGGGTTTTTTTATTTGTTTGATTAACTGAGTGACTGATTTTGTTGCTGTTGTTGCTTAATATTATTATATTATATTTCATTGTTTTCCCATAAAATCATGTTTCTTTTCTAATGAGAGACAGAAAGGGGGTAGATCCAGATGGGAGGGGAGGCGAGAAGCAACTGGGAGGAGAAGAGGAAGGGGAAGTAGTAATTAGGATATGTTACATGAAAAAAATATTTTTAATTAAAAAAGATGACTATTTTAAGAGCTGGGGAGATGGCCCAGTGGTTAAGCATAGTTGTTGCTCTTATAGAGGATTTAGGTTCAATATTAGTACCCATGTAGTGGCATAGAAATAGTTATCTTCAGTTCTAGGGCATCTGATTTCTCATTCTGACATCTTCATGTGTCTTTACATGCAGGCAAAATACTCACACACATAATATAGCATCTTAAAAAAATAAAGCAAATTAAAATGCCTTTTGATTGCTTTCTCATGCCTGACATTAAAACTCAGTTCTCCTTACTGGAGGTTAGGATATGCCTATCTTATAGAAAGATGGAGACAAATTTGTACATATGTTGTCTTCCTATTTTCATCAGTTTTCAGCTTTGGGGGAAAAAGGTCACATGACTATTTCCTTACTGTTTTGTGATGGATTACTTCATTTAGCAGTATTCACTACCTGACATTACTGTAGTAATTTTCAAATATGTTGAAACCATCTCCCCACAAGTTCTGTTAAAACTCTGACCAGACATTTTGAGCCTATTGTTTGGCCTGGGTAGTGTCTGATTTCCTGTATTACTAGATCAATTGGTCTCTACTCTTCCTTTCGTTCTCTTTTGATGCCATGGCTACTATTCCTGCAACAACAGGACCATTTCTTCAAAAATTACTTTACATTAAAATTAATTAAAGAAAGGACAGACACCCTCATTGGAGAGGGAATGGCTTTTATGTTATTCTGGAATATCTTTCTCACTTTCTTTGCTAACTCTATGTGATGGTTATGGCCATCACAACTCTTCTCTGACAACTTCAATTTCAGTTATATGTCACTTTTGAGCAGAGGCCTTTCTCCATTGCATATGAGTGATTAACTGGAAGTCCAAATTTCATGCTTTATATTAAAAACTAAAGAACTTACATTCCTTGCAATTGAACTGTGATTCATTGTTAAATTTCCTCTCTGAGTAGTCATCTCCTGTATTGAAAATACACATATTGTCAGGAAGATGGTTAAATGAATAGGCATGGAGTTAGATTCTTTTGACAAACAGCACTTTAGATATAAAATATACATGGGTTTCATCATACACACTTGCCTTTTGAAGAGAAATGTTGAGATACATGTGAGAAGTAAATATACTAGATGCATTCAAGATGAAGTAGAGAGGCTGATAGATTAGTTCAAAGCATGGTGGCTGGTTGTGTCTGACTGTGATAGTCAGGGGAGGAGGCAAATTCAGATGAAAAATGGCTGTGAGGACATTGCTTTACTTAAACAGTTGTCTGAAAAGCAGAAATTTTACTATGTGTTAGGAATTTTGTTGACTTCTGGTGTAAAGAGTGGTCTGATTTGATTTTCTCTCCAGCTCTAGTAATTCAATGGATGGAGAAATACTTTTGATGCAATGCAGATGTCATGCAACTAAGTGAGAGGAGAAAGGACATTGGAAAGGAGAAGATGGGATAAAAACTTATGTGGTTCTAAAATTTAAGGTGGTTTCAGGTTCTCAAGCAGTCAGGTGTCCTAACAGCATGGTATCTGTTTTAGTTAAGGTCTCTGTTGCTGTGGCAGAAGAACAGAACTAATGCAACGCTAGGAGGAAGAGGTTACTCAAGGTTTTAGTTTACAGTCCTGTATGAGGAAAGGCATGGCAAGAACTCATGGCAGAAATCTTGCAGGAGGGCTTGAAACAGAAGTTGTAGGACAGTGCTTACTGGCTTGCTCAGCGTGCATTCGTATAGTATGCCATACAACATGCCCAACGGTGGCATCACCAATCATTCATCAAGAAAGTGCTCTCCAGACTTCCCTACACTATAGTATTACAGAGGCATTTTCTCAGCCTAGACTATTCTTCTTAGATTACTCTGACATGTATAAAGTTAGCATCAAATCTAACCAGGACACTAGTCTTCATATCATGTATTTTTACTGGGTGGGCAAAAATATAGCAAAGTTTATCATTTTATTCATCCTTTTTTTGAATCTTTTACATGCTTAAAAAAGATTTCTGACATTTTTCCATTTTGTTGATAACAGATTCTTTTCTTAGACAATATATCCTGATTACAGTTCCCCCTCTTCTACTCTTCCAGTTCTTCTCCACTTCTCCTCCCATCCCCCCTTTTCTGTCTCTCATTAGAAAGAACAGGTTTCTAAGAGATATAGTAACAAAACTGTATAACAAAATAAAATAAAGTAAAATAAAAATCATCACATCAAAGTTGAACAAGACAAACCAACAACAAAAAATACCCCAAGACAAGGAACATGAATCAGAGACCTACTCATTCCCACACTCAGGAGTCCCATAAAAATCATAAATGAAAGCTGTAATATATAAACAAAGGACCTGGTGCAGACTTGTATAGGCTCTGCATTTGCTGCTTCAGTCTCTGTGAGTTCATGTGAGCTTTTCTCAGTTGACACAGAGGATCTTGTTTTCATGGTGTCCTCCATCCCCTCTGCCTACTACATTCTTTCTGCTTTTTCTTCCACAGGGTTCCCTGAGCTTTGAGGGGAGGAATTAGATGGAGACATCCCATTTAGATCAGTGTGTTCCAAGCTCCCCCCACTCTGTGTGTGTGTGTGTGTGTGTGTGTGTGTGTGTGTGTGTGTGTATTTTCTGGCTGATTGTAAAGTCTGGCTGTGGGTCTCTTTATCTGTTCAGACCTGCTGCACGAGAAAACCTCTCTGGTAATGACCAAATAAGTTATTAATCTATGAGCATGGCAGAATATCATTAAGAGTTATTTTACTTTTACTTTTCTATTTTAAAACCAATAGTAGTTAGTTTTACCCTAGGCCTCTGGCTATCAGTCTGGTTCATATTCACCCATGCAGTGTTGTGTATGGGTTCTATTCTGTGGAGTGAACCTTAAGTCAAATCAAATATTTGTTATTTATTACCACAAGCTTGGTATCAATGACAACCTTCAGCCTTCACAATGGAAAAAAATTGTTTAACAACTCCATATCCAATAGAGGACTAATATTCAAAATATGTAAGGAACTCAAGAAACTATATATCAAAAAATTACAAATAATATTATATTTATAATGGGGTATATATCTAAATAGAAAATTCTTAGTGAAGGAAACTAAAATGGCTTAGAAAAAAATTAAAGAAATGGTCAATATCTTCAGTCATCAGGGAAATGTAAATCAAAATTACTTTGAGATTCCATCTTACACCAGTCAGAATGGCTGTGTGTGCAAGTGGAGATTTAAATAAAGGAACATTCATCCATTGCTGGTAAGAGTAACAAAATTATATAGTCACTATGGAAATCAGTGAGGCAGTTCCTCAGAAAGGTGGGAATCAGTCCACCTCAAGATCCAGCTATACCACTCTTGGTCATATAACCTAAGACCCTTAATCTTACCACAAGGAAACTTGCTCAAACATATCCATTGCTGCTCTATTCATAGTAGCCAGAAACTGGAAATAACCTAGATGTTCTTCAACAGAAAAATAGATAAAGAAAATGTGGTGCAGTTTAAAAATGGAGTATTACTCGGCTCTACAACAAACAAAGAAAGAAACAAAATACTGTCATCATGGAATTTGTAGGCAAATAGATGGAACTAGAAAAAAAAACCATCCTGAGTGAACCCAGACCCAGGAAGATAAATATAGTATGAATTCACTGTTATGCAGATATTATCCATTAAATAATGATTACCAATCTACAAACCCTAGACTCAGAGATGTTAGGCATAGAGGAAGGGACCAGGAGGGACACAGGGATCTCCTTGGTAGGAGGAAATAGAATAGATTTTATGGGTTAAGAGCTAGAGGTTCAGGTGGTGAGGAGCAGGGGAAATGGGGTTGAGGAGGGCATGTGGGGAGAGACAGCTAGAACTGAGGAACATTTGAGGGGTATGGTATGGAAACTTAGTGCAGTGGGAACCTCCTATAATATGTAAAGCAGATCCTAAAGAAGTCTCCAAACAAGGAGGGGACAGAGTTCCAATTGGCAATCTCTTTTCACCAAACAAAATCTTCCAGTACCAGGACTAGGATACAGCCAATTTTGCTGTTGCACAAAGGGATCTCATGGAAATTCCCGAACAAAGGAGTGTGCTCCCAAAATAATAGGTTACTCTCCTAAAACTGACAGCCAGCCCCATTACTAAGTCAATACCCATATAACTCATTGAAGCGGGGGGGGGGGGGACTGAGCTGTTACCTACATAAAACTCCACCCCAATATTCTAACAGCTTTGATACAGGAAGGCACTCTGAAGGCTGCCAAAAGAGCAATGTAAACAGCATCCCAGCCACAAACCCTTTGATCTGCAGTGCTGTCCTGCCTGCAAATTAGGTTATGTCTCTGACATTTTAATAAGATCAAACACTGAAAAATTTCACAAGAATAGCATGACATGAAGACAATCCAGTAACCATGTGGTATATATGCTTGTTTCCCTCAAATGGTATCAGATATTCTCATATTCTTGGACAATAATTGTACTTTAGTGAACTCGCATAGTTATTCAAGAACATGACAAACTATTTTATTGGGAAATTTACTCAATTTAAAACAATGATTAGTTGTACAAAGGAAAGACCTACACAGGTCTTTCTCCATACAAAATAGCTGACATTACTATGTCTGCAAGAGACGTGTTACTCTTTCCCCAGTGTGACAAATCTCTGCGATGCCCTTAAAATATGATGGGCTGATTTTTCTTCATTCTAAAGGATTATTCTTGAACCATAGGACCATATAGTGCCTAAAATATGCACAAGTAACACGGTGACAGATTGAATCTGATAGGAAATACAGCTGCTCTGATCAGATGTAATTTGCTTTGAATTTTTATTAGAATATTTAATTGTATAAGCTAATGTAATTTATTGTGGCATTTCATACCACAATATGTATATATATATTTCATACCACAATATATATATATAAGTATACAAAGTGTATAGTATACTTTGACCATCTTCAGTCCTCTCTCATGTCCAGCTCTCCTCACTCATTGTTTCACTTTCTCTGCCTCCAGTGTTCATTGTACTTTCCTGTGTATCACTTTCTCTTCTTTTTTTCTTTTTTTTCTTTCTTTCTTTCTTTTCCTTTCTTCCTTCCTTCCTTCCCTTCTTTCTTTCTTTCTTTCTTTTATTTTTTCTTTCTTTCTTTCTTTCTTTCTTTCTTCCCTTCTTTCTTTCTTTCTTTCTTTCTTCTTTATTTTCCTTTATTGTTACTTATATAATAAGTCCTAAATACATATTTTAAAATTCATCTACATAATATATACATATTACATATAAATATTAGAATAAAACCCACTGAGTCCATTTAGTGTCCCTTCTATGTATATATCTTAGGACTGACCATTTGGTATTGGATAAGTAGTTAGGGCATCATCCCAGGAAATAACTGATTCTTCTTCTTTCAGTTGTTATTAATGGTCTATAATTTTTAGTCTCAGGGAGGGACTTTGGAGTTTTTTCTACTCCTGCTAGCATGTCAAGTGGTACTGATATCACTAGGACCTTGGTTAGGCAGCCATATTGTTGATATGTTATACATGCAGAGACACTGTCCTGCATAAGAGACACAATCTCCACAACAAACATCTGGTCCTCTAGATCTCATTCTACCCTTTCTTCCAAGATGTTCCCAGAGCTTTAATTGTGGGGATGTCTTATAGTTATGTCAATTTGAACCCAACATTCCACGGTCAGTTGTTCTCTGTATTTTAAACAATTGTGATTTTTGTAATGGTCTCTGTGTGCTGCAAAAACAAGCTTCTTTGACAAGGGGTAAGAGCTACACTTGCCAGTGGGCATAAGGATAAGTATTTAGGATGGAGTCAGAAATCATACTTGTTTAGAAAGGTGACTGCAATAGGTGCCATGGCATCATGAATCATGGTTAGTTGGATAGGCTTATGGTACTGGGCATGAATTTCCTCCTTTTGAGAGGTCCTAATGGTGGTTTGAATGAGAATTACTCCCATAGGTACATATATTTGAATATTTCCTCCTAAGTGATGGTACATTTTGGCATGGATTAGGAGGCCCTTGTTGGAGGAAGGGTATCTCTGGGCATTGGAGTAGACTTTGAGATTTCAAAGGATTCATGACATTCACTGTGCTTTCAGGATGAAGATATGAGCTCTCAGCTGTCCTTTGTTCCATTCTCCTAGACTCTAACATTCAGAACCATAAGCCAAATTACAAATTAATGGCTTTCTTTTATAAGTTGCCTTGGTCATGGTGTTTTGTCATAAAAATAGTAAAGTAAGGGGCACTGAAGTTGGTACCAGGCAGTGGGTACTGCTGTGACAGGCCAGGCCATGTAGGGTTTTTGTTTTTGTTTTGTGTGTGTGTGTGTGTGTGTGTGTGTGTGTGTGTGTGTGTGTGTGTATGTGTGTGGTTTTGTTTGTTTGTTTTGTTTTGTTTTTTGAAGAATGTGGAAGACTTTGGAAGCTTGGTCTAGGAAGTTGATTGAATGCAGTTTAGTGTGCCATCCGAATAGGAGCTTGGAAGACAGTAGTGCTCAGAACAATGTGAACTATGGAGGCCCAGCTCAAGAAGTTTCATAGGGGACTAACATTAGCAACTAGGCTAGAAAAAGTTTTAGGGATATTTTAGCAAAGCATATGACTGTATCTTGTTTGATAAAATTTGCCTGAAGCTAAATTGAAAAGTGATCAACTGCTTTTTGAGGAGATTTCAAGACAGCTTAATACTGATTCTGTCACGTGATTAATAGTAATCACTTTTATACAGGTCTACAGTGAAAAAGAGAAAATGGTATGCGAAGAAACAAAAATTTATAATTTAAAGAGAAAATGAATACCAGGACATTTCATTTAATGGCAGAGCCAGAGCTTGTGCTAAAAGATGAAAAACTGAGGAGACATCTGATCTGAGGTGAAAAAGTGGATGCACTCATAGCAAGACCCCACCCAGCTCATCTTCCAACTTGTGAAAAGCAAGTCTAAAGAATTTTCTACTCCTAAAAAGCAACAACAAAAGAAAGTTTCTCTAAATGTGATTCAAAGTGGCCAGGCTCCTTCCTAAATGGACAGCTGAAATTTGCAGTGTTATCCACATGTTCTGGCTTTAGAATCATAAAGAAGATGCTAGTAAAGGGGTTGGGAACTCTTCCTTTACCATTAAAAAGAGCCACTGGAACCAGTCTTTGTGTGGCAGCGGAGTTCCTGCATGGAAGCCATGAGAGGCCGTAATTTAGTGCTGATAATAAAGCCAGTATTTCACTGGGGACCCCAAGATGTTGGAGATGCTAGAGTCATTCAAAGTTAGTCATAAATCCTGAATGGAATTGTGTTAGCCATTACAAAATTATTTATCAAATCTGGACATTTACTCTACAATAAGAAATGAAAGACATAAAATATTAATTAGTGTATATATATTATATATATACAATTATATATAAATCAATATATAATTTTAAGCACCATGTTCACCTAACTGTGTTATTTGAAATATCACTTATTTAAAATTAATAATTAGATAATTTGAGAAAGTTTTAATGAATTACTAGGAAGTTTAGGAAGTTAAAGTTTATCAGTCCAGAATAGAGAACAATCAGATAATTGGCTTGGAGAAGTATCATTTCATCAATGATAATTTAATTTAAAAAAGAGAAAATGTGTTAGTTTCCTTCTGTTTAGTTAACAAAAAAAAATTAAATGAAATAATAATAGCAACTGGTCATGTTTGGGGACTTATTTTGAAGTTAAGAAAATATCTTTTATTTGATATTTAAGGACTTTTACTCAATATGTTTTCTTAACATATTTCATACTTTGAAAAATAAAGAAAATGGAATCATGAAAAGAAGAATGAAAAAAAAAAACATGTGAATAAAAAGACAGAATGAATGCAAATTTGTTGAAAATGGAGAGTGTAGCTAGAGTTTTCCTGCCTGGCCCACGGTCAGGACAAATCTCTTTCACCTGCCAGTCCCACAGCCGCTCAGACCCAACCAAGTAAACACAGAGACTTATATTGCTTTCAAACTGTATGGTCGTGGCAGGCTTCTTGCTATCTACTTTTTCTATCTTAATTTAATCCATTTCTATAAATCTATACCTTGCCACATGGCTCGTGGCTTACCGGCATCTTTACATGCTGCTTGTCCTGGCGGCTCCTGGCAGCGGCTGGCAGCGTCTCCTTCCACCTTCCTGCTCTTTTTATTCTCTCTGTTAGTCCTGCCTATACTTCCTGCCTAGCCACTGGCCAATCAGTGTTTTATTAGCAACACATTTGCCATACAGAACATCCCACAGCAGGAGAGTCACATTTTCCAATCGTCCTTTGTTGGACTGAGGCCTCATCTATTTTCTCTGACACCAGCTGACCTAGAACAGAAAACATACAGTGCCCAAGCAGAGAGAACATACTCTCACTTCTAAACCAGGCTCCTGTTGAATAAGGTCTAGTAAAATAAATCTTTAAATAACTATTCCTACCACATGGGGGACTATGAAAAGCTACATTGTTGTCTCTCCAATAGCTGACAGAGGTTCAGTTAGTGTAGGTTCCATCTGTGGGCCACATTACAACTAAACGCTTATCTCTTGGAGATATATATATATATATATATACACATACATATACAAACAAACACACACACACACACACACACACACACACACACACACACATATATATATATGCTCCGAAGGCACTGGTTCCCTGCAAGCATAATCAGGACAGCAGCATTTTTCCCCTATGACAGCTTCTGGAGCTTTCTGTCACAGTATATTTGTATTTCAGACACATTTTAGTAAAATAAATTAGCAGAAGACTGAGATGACTCTGCGTTCATAACAAAGCTGAGATTCCCTGAACTGACTTCCTTTATTGCATGATTCCTGGCTGAGGTTTCCTTTACCTGTGGGGGTGTCCTTTTGCGAATTTGGCTCATGGTGCTTTCCCACCTCAGTTGCAGGGCAGTGCAATTATTGACACAAAGGCTCCTTTTGGAAAGAACTAGAAACAAGGGAAAGACTTACAATTTTAACAAACATGCCTGACAGGAAAACATTGGGTAGCTGGAATGAGATGAAGGGAACAAACGAGGCACTCATAAATAAAAATCAACATGAAGGCGTACTTAATGTAAATGTAGAGACACACCTTACGGGATGCTGGTTGTGGCACTCAAACCTTATCTCTTTTCTCCTCCCCCTGACCTTGATTGATTTTGACCACATAATGTATAGTTATCAGGAAAAGAGAATTTGTTTGCCCAGCCCTTCTGTCCTCTAAGCATTATCTATAGGCATGTGCTGGAAATGTTTAAACAATTTCCAAGCACTTAAGGGTTTCTAAAAAACTCTAACATTTTCCCCCTATCTTGAATCTACTGCAGTTTAATTTAGTTCTATCTCATTCACCTAATTCATGGCTATGAACTTCTCCAATTAATAACCCCAGTGCCTTAGTGAAGATACCGGCAAACACTGACCTCCTGCAAGCAAGATCAGGAAATGAGTGATCCTCCACCCATACTGTGAAACCATTGTAACTCTAAGGATAGTTTTTTTTTTCTTTCAATTTACTGATGTTTGTAAATCTCTAAGAACTAGTGAAAATGCCATATTTGCCTTGTTCTGCTTCTCAGAGACTGCTGCTTTGTTTCTTACATGAAGCCACTACCTGCAGTTTGGTTCCTGATGGCAGGGATGGTCTTTGTGAAAAGATGCCAGAGGCAACTGAGGTACTTAGAAATATTCTGTGAACTTCTATGCTGAGGCCACTGATGTTCTGAGACAGTACAATGGCATCATCCAAAAGGTCCTTGAGGGACACCTTGTCAAAACCAGATTCACTGGCATCCATGGGTGCCTACACCACATTCTCTCACAGAACGAGGTCTGACACCTATAGCATCAACAGTGTCCCTGAGGTGGAGAAACAGAGCTATGCTGAGATCCATTCATCTGAGGTTACAGACAATAACAATACCCCTGCCCAGCATCCTCCACTGTAGGGTTCTGTGTTTCTGTGATAGCAAATAACTAACTGTATTTCCCAGTGAAAAATGATTACATATTCAAAGTTGCACAAATACATAGTATTAGAAGTTGACAATTTCTTACATTTTAGATCGCTATCAGAAAAGATTTCTAAGTTTCAATCATTTTTTTTTTTACTTTAACTTTCATTGGTCTTTTTAAGTCATTCCATGTAGAAAGTTTAATGTCTTGGAAATTTATCCTGGTTTTTCAGTGATCATATTCTCCAAGAACTGGTTTTTCAGTGGCTATATTCTCTAAGAATTTGATTCTAACTCAGTGTGAATTGTTGGCATTTTGACAATGACAACATACCTAATCTGTCACTTGTGTCTTCATGCCTAATTGCAATAAACACATGATTTCCCTGTGCCTAATAGTGAAAATGTGGTGGATAAGGACATGAGAAGGATAAAAATTCCTGGCTTTGATAGCTCACATTAATAAAACCATGCATCGCTATTTTATGCAAAAGCTTCCAATTGGTTTTTCTATAAACTTAAGTTTTGCAATAACCCTGTGAGTAGATTGGGTCTATGTAACATTTTTTATATATTTTTATTTTATAATTAATTTAATTTTACGTATCAGCCACGGATTCCCCTGTCCTCCTTCCTCCCACCCCCCAGTCCTCCCCCCCAACCCACTCCCTATTCCCACCTCCTCCAAGGCAATGTCTCCCTTTGCTTTCTCCAATCATGGTCTCAATATCTCTTGTTCATATAATCCCTCCTCTCTCGCACCTATTGGACTCCTGGAGCTCCACCTGGGGCTTGGCCGTGGTTCTCTGCATCTGCTTCCATCAGTCACTGGATGAGAGTTCTATCATGACAGTTAGGGTGTTTGGTCATCCAATCACCAGAGTAGGTCAGCTCAGGCTTTCTCTCGACCATTGTCAGCAGTCTATTGTGGAGGTATCTTTGTGATTTCTGAGGACCTCTCTAGCACTCTGCTTCTTCCTGTTACCACGGGATCTTCTATCGTGGCATCTCTTTCCTTGTTCTCCTACTCTGTTGCTGATCCAGCTGGGACCTCCCACTCTCCTAAGCTCTCTTTCCCCTGACCCTTGCCCTCCATTATCCACCCTCACGTCCAGTTTGCTCATGTAGATCTCATCCATTTCTCTGTAGTTGGGTTATCCCTGTGTCTTTCTTAGGGTCCTCTTTACTAGTTAGCCTCCCTGGAGTTGTGAGTTGCAATCTGGTTATCCTTTGCTTTATATCTAGTATCCACCTATGAGTGAGTACATGCCATGTTTGTCTTTCTGAGTCTGGGTTACCTCACTCAGGATGATTTTTTTCTAGTTCCATTCATTTGTCTGAAAACCTCATGATGTTATTGCTTTTCTCTGCTGAGTAGTATTCCATTGTGTATTATGTACCACATTTTATTTATCCATTCTTCAGTTGAAGGGCATGTGGGTGTTTCCAGGTTCTAGCTATTACAAATAATGCTGCTATGAACATAGTTGAGCATGATAAAAGAGAAGTTTACAGAGTTAAGTGATTTTCCCTAAGTCCAATTAATGGCTGCTGAGATAGGAGAGATCGAGCACTGTAAACTTTTCATCCCATATTAACATGTCTTACTTGACATGGGACTCTCATGAGCATCTGGATGCCATAGACCACATTCATGGTGTTGAGACTCCTTGTTGACAGAAGTTCCTGCTTCCAAAGCACCAACTTTACCTTTAATCACATGATTAGAGAAGCCAGTAATCATTTCATCTACATTCCTTGCTCTATAAAACAAACGTCTTTAAATTTTTGAGCATGATTACTGTTGGATTCCTCACTAATTTGCTAACTCAACAGATGGACAGTGGCAAAACTCTAACATATCAATTGTTCTGACTTCTAAAGGCTCAGATATAGGCGTGGCTACCTCCCTTCATCAAAGAAGCCTCACTTTACAAAAAATTACCATTTTTGGATTTCAGAGATTTCAAACTTTTATATATATTTTTCCTTCTGGAAGCTTCCATGGCATTTCTAGATTATTAAACAGCATGTATGTTTTTTTTTAAAACCATTAGATTCCACTGTTATTGTCCCCCTTCTCATGTGTATGTGCTTGTGTGCTTTCATGTGTTCATTTACATAAATGTAAGTGTGGGTAGAAGGCAGAGACCAACCCCGAGTGTTACTAGTGAGATGCTTTTTATTCACTTAAGAATTTGTTTTTAAAGATGGAATTTCTCCCTGGCCTGAAACTTGCTAAATAAAGCAGGGTGAATGTTCAGCCAGGGTCAAGGACCCACCTGCTTTTCTTCTCAGCAGTGGAAAGCCTAAGCCATTGCATTGGCTTTCGTTGTCCATTTTTATTTCCTTACTTAAAGCAAGATACTTAACACCATTAGTTCTTGCAACTTGTGTCAAAGAAAGGGTTCCAATAATTAAGTGCCACTGTAAAGCATTTATTGGTGTTGTGAAGATTTGTTTTAGTTTGAAAATTTTCTCCTAAGTCCAGTGTTGGGTTACTTGAAAAAATAAAAATATCTGGTAATACCAGATACACAAGACAAAACTCTAATGAAAAAAAGTCCATCTAGTGCCATTGGAGAACTAAGTGGTTTATCAAATTTACTGAGAAGAGCATGGCTGAGAGCTTACTTACAGAAGCATGGTTGACTCAATGACAGCCACATCTCAGAAAAGTTCCACCAGTGTAGGCCACTGGAGTTCTGATCTCAAGTTTACTTTTTACCTCCTATATACTCTAGCAGATTGTCACAAGGCCATTCACAGCTGTAACAAAGAGGAAATAAGTTATAAAACCCTAGGTATTTTTCCAACGATTTTCTTGCTTCAGGTAATATAAGCAGCATAGTCACTATTACCACAGACTTGTGTATCTGTGTGTTCCTGCTATTTCCAGGACTTGTCAACGTTATTTTCAAGATCTACAAAAGCAAATTGACTCCATGATGGATATGTCAGACCATGTATAAACTGCTGTTCTTTATCAGATCCCTGCCTCTCTTAACTCTGGCATTTGTTCTGTAAACTTTTGCATGTTTCCTGACTATTAGGGTGGTAAAGCTATGTATGTGACTTTTTCCTGAATACTGGGCCACCATGTCATAGCATTAGTCAGTTATTCTCAAAAGTTTAGCTGATAATCTTTATCACAACATTTTAGTATATATTGATCATTATATGCTAGTGGTTTATTACTTATCCGCCACACACACCTGTTCTATCTCTCCCACTTAAAGGTCTTCATTTGATCATACAGTTGTATTGCTTCATTAGTTTTTAAACAATGTAATTATATTTTGATGGTAACCACATTGTAAGTAATGAAAATGCAAACTGGTTTTGGGACTGCAAACGTTTCCACAATATAAATATGCTCATCAGTTATGTAGTATTTAAGTTTTGCCTTTGATGTTTTAAAATTTCCAATGTAGAGTTATTTCACCTCCTTTGCTAGCCTTTGTCCTAGGTGTACTTTGTGCATGCTGGTGTTACTATTCTGGTTCTTGGGTAGAAAAGCTGCTTGCTTTCTTTTCAGTGATCATATCTGTTAATTCCTATTTGCATCTTTCTTGGATAAGAGTAAGACTAAACAGCTCTAAGCCTTTCTGTATAGATGGCAAGGACAGGGTCTGTTCCACATAAATGAACACATGCAAACAAAGGAAAAAGACACTGCGTAGGCTGAAGGAAGTGGACATTCAAGAACCACACTTGTTATGTGAAGCTGTGGGATACTGAGAAAATACTCTAGAACACACATTTACCCTAGCCAGTTATAGTTGTATCTTCCAAATTTGAGTAATTTTCATTTCTTTGCCAATTTCTGTACAAATGGAGATATACAATGGCATCTACACTAAGTTTAGTTCAGTATTTAGTTCATGAGCAGGTTTTCAGATTGTTTGGGGATTTACATTCTTCTATAAAAGGTTCTATTTTGAAATCTGATTATAATTTTATCAGTATATGAACTTTTCATTAAATAATATAAGATTTAATGGCTATTAATAATTGATCCTGCAAAGTTTATGCATTTATATAATGAAACAAATATAATTTAATGTTTGTAGCATCAGAGGAGCTTAAATTTAACTTACATGTAAATTGTTTGATAAATAAGTGTGTATTTATTTATATATGTGGACCACATTATTCTATAGAATTTAATACTAAATGTTCCAGAATATGGATTTTTATTACCAATATAAAATATTCTTCATTCATTCTGTTTGACTCATCAGGCTTTTGCAAAAATGTTAGTCCATTCCAGAAAGAATACTGCTCATTTTCTTGGAACCTAGGATGAGTCTAATCACCAACAGACTATCATTAACTATTTGTTAGTATTTACTGGTCATTTTTCATTCAAAATGCTGAATGAATATTTGGGGATGTTTTAGTTAGGGTTTCTATTGCTGTGAAGAGACACCATGACCATGGCAACTCTTATAAAGGAAAACATTTAATTGAGAGGGTGACTTACAGTTTAGAGGTTTAATCCATTATCATCATGGCAGGGAGCATGGTGGCTGGGAGTATGGTGACCTGTAGGAGAACATGGTGCTGGAGAATTCTATGTCTTCATCCAAAGGCAACAGGAAGTGAACTGTCTCACTAGGCATGGCTTGAGCATATGAGACCTCAAAGCTAACATCCACAGTGACAAACTTGCTCTAACAAGACCACATCTACTCCAATAAGCACACCTCCTTATAGTGTCACTCCCTTTGGGGATCATTTTCTTTCAAACTGCCACCACATTCTACTCCCTGGCCCCCAAAAGCTTGTAGCCATATCATAATGAAAAACTGCATTCAGTCCAACTTCAAAAGTCCCATAGACAATACCAGTCTCAAACTTATTTAAAATCTAATGTTCAAAGTCTTCTGAGATTCATGCAAACTCTTAAATGTAATCCCCTGAAAAATCAAAATAAAAAAGCAGATCACATACTTCCAACATATAATGGCACAGGATATACATTACCATTCCAAAATGTAGGGAATGGGGCATTGTGAGGAAATATTGGACCAAAGAAAGATCAAAAACCAGTTGGGTAAATTCCAAACTCTGCATCTCCATGTCTTATATCAAAATGCTCTTCAGATCTCCAACTCCTTTCAGCTTTACTGACTGAAACATACTTCTTTCTCTTGGGTTGGTTGCACTCCCTGTTAGAAGCTTTCCTCAGCAGGTACCCACAACTCTGGCATCTATAACATCTTGGGGTCTCCAAGGCAATCATGACTTCAACTTCACAGCTTCATACAATGGCCTCTCTAGGCCTCCATTCAAGGACACCCCTGACACATGCCTGGCCTCAGCAGCTTAGTCATTGAGACAAATTCCACAGTCCCTTTCTTCTACCCTCAACTCCACAGTGATGAGTGATGTGGTTGAAGCTGCCAAGTACTGCTTCTTACTGGGGCTGGAACATGGCCTCCTTGTTCAATTACATCTTTACAAACTGTTTTCAATTGGTTATCTTCACTGCCTAAGCTTGGCTATCCTGAATCTTGCTCTGTAGACTAGGCTGGGCACAAACTCAAAGATCTGCCAGTCTCTGTCTCCTGGGTGCTGGAATGTAGGTATGCACCACCACACCTGGTTCTAAGATTTTCTTTAATTCCCTTTCACAAGTTGGAAAATTAGCTGGGTAGGATCTTGCCCTCAAATCACCACTCACTTTATTCCATTGCTAAATCTGTTTATCTCCTTGAACACAGGACTTAGTTCCATTCTACTTCCTCATGCTCCCTTTCTTTTCTAATGGTACATTTTCTATTTTTCCTTTCTCAGCTTGCTCCTTTTCATTATAAATTTTTATAAGTATGGACATTAGTAACCATAAGACAAAGTCTATACTAGGCTGTTTTGATATTTCCCCTGATAATGGAATTAATCCAAATCTCTTCACTGTAGCCTCAGACAGACTCTTAGGATGAGGTCATAAGGCAGTTACATTATTCACCAAAATATCACAAGAAAGATTTCAAGGCAGCATACTAAAATTCTTCTCCTCTGAACCCTCTTGAGCCAGCCCTCCATATTTCAAACCACTCTTAGCACCATTTTCTTCAATGTTCCTACTAGTATGGCCATTAAGCAGCATTTAAAGCATTCCATTGATGTTATAACCCCAACCCCAAAGTCCATATTATTCCAAACAAAAGCATGGTCCAGCCTATCACAACAATACCCTAGTCCCTGGTACCAACTGCTGTCTTGGTTAGGGTTTCTATTGTTGTAAAGAAACACCATGACCATGGCAACTCTTATGAAGGAAAACACTTATTTAAGGTGGCAGCTTACTGCTTCAGAGGTTTAGTTCATTATCATCATGCTAAGGAGCATGGTGGTTGAGAGTATGTTTGCATGCAGGCAGACATGGTGCTGGACAATTCGATCTCTTGATCAAAAGGCAACAGGAAATGAACTGTCTCACTGGACATGGCCTAAGTATGTATGAGACCTCAAAGCCTCCATGGTGCCACATTTCCTCCAACAAGACCACACCAATTCCAACAAATCCATACCTCCTAATAGTGCCACTCCCTTTGGGGGACATTTTCTTTCAAATCACCACAAAGGGAAGTTAGGATTATAAAATTTCAGACAAAGGCATGGATTCTCATTTATCTGGACAGGGATAATTTAAATGTGTCAACTGAAGATATTCTACAAGAGATACCCATAGGTAGATTTACTGAATGCATGGTGTCAGGATGACAGGTTTTATTGCAGTAAAAGGCAGAAAGATGCTAGGTGACTACATATGTGGTTTTTGTCTAAGGTCAGTGTAGAAGCCAGGGTCAGTTCTCTCTTGAAGGAACTTTCACCGCCCTCAGTACTGCCACTCATCTATAGATTCTTGATTCCAAAGTGAACCATGGTCATTTTCTGCTTTTCAACTAAATCTATTGTCTTCATAATACATGGAACAAAAGCTCAGTCTTACTGAGGACTGCACTTGTTGATTTCAGGACTAATAGCAGCATTTAAATTATTAAAAAAGATCCAATTAAGACATTCTGGGCTTGGTATATGTGTTTTCCTCAGTCTACACAAAACCCAACCCTTTTCCTCTAGATAAGCTGTCTATTTATAAGAACGTACAAGTATCAAACAGTGGTATAGCATTGCCTTTAATAATAGAATAGATGGAGAAACTATAGAGAAGTCACGATGGTTAAGAACACTGGATATTCTTCCAGAAGACCTGAGTTTGATTCCTAGCACCCATATGGTAACTTACAGCCATATGTAACTCATTTTCTAGGGAATCTGATACCCTCTTCTAGTCTCTGCAGTCAAAAGGCACAGCATGGTGCACATACATACATGAAGACAAAACATTAATAAACATGATTTAAAATAAAAAATAAACATTAACAAAAGAAAGAGAATTGATGGAAAACTCAATGGAATGTGACCTCACAGAGTGTGTTCACTGCTATAATCATATACGAAACCCATCTCTGATGAAAATGTGGCTGTGAGAAAAAAGTTTTGAAAGTATTTCACTGATCCACTGGAGTCCAACATTCTTGCATTGAGACATGACATCAAGTACAAATGTTTCAGCCTATATTCATAGCTATCCCATCATATGTGCACCCTGTGAGTCACAGTTTAAACAAGTTTATCAGGTATTTCATAGTTCATGTTTAAAGATTATGAAAGTTTGAGATGATGGCAAAATAGTTTGCCAGGAGCAGTATGGCATATGAGTATGTGAGGGCTTAAATTGGATGCAGCCCACACAACCACACATGTGGAATAGATTTTATATCATCTCTGATCCTCAGTGTTCTTATATAACTCAACCACTGCTGTAATATACTTTCTCATCAGGACCACTAGCCTGTAAATAATGACATGGAGTCTTATTAATTACAAAAGCGTGGCCATTGCTTAAGCTTTTCCCACTAGCTCTTATAACTTAAATCAACTCATATTTCTATTCATTTACATTCTACCACGTGGCTTTTACCTCTCATCCATTTTTTGTGTCCAATTTGTTCTGCATCTTGATGGTGTCTCTTATGTGCCTTGATTATCTCCTCTTCTTTTTGACCAGAAGTCCTGCCTATATTTCCTGCATGGCTATTAGCCATATAGCTTTTTATTACAGCAATCACAACAATGCATTTTCACACAGTGTGCAAATATCCCACAACACACTGTAATAATTGAGACTTGTGCAATAATTTTAGATAAATACACTAATGTCAATAGGCTTTTCTGTGAAGTTTCTAACAATGAAGGGTCTGTCTACAGATATTATCTTTTTTTATTAAGAATTTTTTTTATTCATTTCACACACCAATCAAAGATCCCCCTCTTTCTTCCTCCCACATTCCATCCACCCCTCCCAACCCACTTCCACTCCCCCCACAAGAAAACAAGGCTTCCCATGTGGAGGCACATCCAGTAGAGGCGAGTCCAAGTCCTTCCCCACTGCCTCAAGGCTGTATGAGGTGTCACATCATAGGTAGTAAGGCTCCAAAAAGCCCGCTAATGCACTAGAGTTGGATTCTGATCCTACCGCTAGGGGGCCCCCCCAAGCAGATCAAACTACACAACTGTCTTGCCATGCACAGGGCTTAGTCCAGTTCCACGTGGGCTCCACAGCCATTAATCCAACTTTCATGAGTTCCCACTAGTTTGGTTTAGTCTTCTCTGTAGGTTTCCCCATCATGATCCTGATGCACTTGCTCATAGAATCCCTCTTTTCTCTCTTTGACTGGACTCCTGGATCTCGGCCTGGTACTTGGCTGTGGATCTCTGTATCTGTTTCCATAAGTTACTGTATGAAGGCTCTATGATGACAGTTAAGGTACTCACTGATCTAATTACTGGGGTAAGCCAGTTCAGGCACCTTCTCCACTATTGCTAGTAGTCTAAACTAGGGTCATCCTTGTGGATTCTTGGAAACCTCCCCAGCACCCAGCCTCTCCTTATCCCCATGACATTTTCCTCCATCATGGTATCTCCCTCACTGCTCTCCAACTCAGTCCCTGCTCCATCTCAACCATCTGGTTCCCTCATATTCTCATCCCCCACCTTCCACCCTCCATTGCCCTCCTTATCCCCAGTTTACTCATGGAGCTCTACTCTATTTCTCCTTCCCAGGGCGATCCATGTGTCCCTCTTTTGGTCTTCCTTGTTAGCTAGCTTCTCTGGAGTTGTGGGTTGTTGTCTGGTTATCCTTTGCTTTAAATCTAGTATCCACTTATGAGTTGGTACATACCATGTTTGTCTTTCTGAATCTGGGTTACCTCACTCAGGATGATATTTTCTAGTCCCATCCATTTGTCTGCAATTTTCATAATGCCATTGTTTTTCTCTGCTGAGTAGTACTCCGTTGTGTATATGTACCACATTTTCTTAATCCATTCTTCATTTGAGGGGCATCTAGGTTTTTTCCAGGTCTGACTATTATGAATAATGCTGCTATGAATATAGCTGAGCATACGTCCCTGTGGTATGGTTGAGCATTCCTTGGGTATATGACCAAGAGTGGTATAGCTGAATCTTAACAAAGAAGCCAAAATTGTACAATGGAAAATAGAAAGCATCTTCAACAAATGGTGCTGGCATAACTGGATGTCAACATGTAGAATATTGCAAATAGATCCATCACCATGCACAAAACTTAAGTCCAAGTGGATCAAAGACCTCAACATAAATCCAGTTACACTGAACCTGATAAAAGAGAAAGTAAGAAATAGTCTTGAATGCACTGGCACAGAGACCACTTCCTAAATATAATACCAGTAGCATAGACACTGAGAGCAACAATTAATAAATGGGACCTCCTGAAACAGAGAAGCTTCCGTAAGGCAAAGGACACAGTAAATAAGACAAAACAACAGCCTACAGAATGGAAAAAGATCTTAACCAACCCCACATTTGATAGAGGGCTGATCTCCAGAGTATATAAAGAAACTAGACATCAAAATACCTAACAATCCAATTTAAAAAAATGGGCTACAGAGCTAACCAGAGAATTCTTAAAGGAAGAATTTCAAATGGCTGAAAGACATTTAAGGAATTGCTCAGCATCCTTAGTCATCAGGAAGATGCAAATCAAAAAGACTCTGAGATACCATCTTATACCTGTCAGAATGGCTAAGATCAAAAGCACTGCAGACAGCTTATGTTGGAGAGGATCTGGAGCAAGAGGAACACTCCTCCGCTGTTGGTGGGAGTGCAAACTTATATAGCCACTTTGGAAATCAGTGTGGTGGTTTCTCAGAAAATTGGGAATCAGTCTTTCTTAAGACCCAGCTATACTACTCCTAGGCATATACCCAAAAAATGCTCAATCATACCACAGGGACACATGGTCAGCTATGCTCATACCAGCATTATTTGTAATAGCCAGAACCTGGAAACAACCTAGATGCCCCTTAACTGAAGATATTATCTTTCTTCACCTTTTTTTTTACTTTTCTTTATATTATCATATTTATTATCAATGAGAATAGCAGATATAAATATCAATGGTACAGCAATAAAATCATGTTGTGAGAACAATTATATCATGTATTGGTCTGTGCTTGTGCATGTGTGTATTTCAAATTAAGTTAAGGTCATGTTTTCGTTAAAGCATGTAGAGATGGCATAATATGTCACCACACCAAAGGCCTGGTTGCTTCCTGATTCTACAGACACCTCTTGCTCAGTTGACTCTTAGTTAAGCACAGGAAAAGGGAGAGAATTCAGTGAAGAATGGGCTTGCAGGTTGGAAACTAAAGTAGAACCTGGAAGTCTTGAAAGTCAAGATGAGATAACATGGCAATTAGTAATATTCAAATTGCAAACTCAGGAGGCTTTTGTAACGTTTAATGAATAAAATTGTGTTTGCATTTTCTATGCACACATGAATATATTTAAGCATGTGTATGCAATTCAGTTCAAATTGTCCTGTGCAACAGTGAGTACATCCCCAGATGTAGACACCAGTAAAGCAGGATCTCTTCATAGAAAATTTATGGATCTGCTACAATAGTTAGTACCTAGTCTTTAAATTTCCCTATAATTTATCTACTACAAAATGTGATTGTTATTTAATTGCTCCCTTCTCCCCACTCCTTCCCAACATTTTATTTTTCAAATAGCTCACCAAGTAAAATTTGTGATGACATAGTTATGTTATCATCTACTGGAGTGCAGGCTTCCTGGAAGTGGCCATTCCCTCTCTTCCATGAAGTCATTAGTCCTCAATAACTCCTAAGTTAGGGTGTGGGGTCCATGTCACTTCCTCACTACATGGATCAATGATTACTATCTTGCTCTTGTGCAGTTCTTGTATAAACAAGCACAGCTCCTGTGAGTTAATGTGCCCTATCATGTCCAAAAGACACTGTTTTGCTCTGGTGCTCACTACACTCTGTCTGTTAATAATTTTTTTGTCCTCAGCTTCCAAAGTGGTCTCTGAAACTTGGAATTTTTGTGATGTAGATATCCCTCTGATGAGTAAGCATAACACTAATATTTTTTCTCTGAACTTTTATTATTCGAGATCTTCTTTGTTAATTGCCATGTACAAGAAAATTCTTTAATAAGACCTGAGAACTTCAGCTAGTCTGTGAGTGCAGAGATCAAAATTTAGAAGGAAATTTGAGATTGAGCAGTTTCTTTGATAAGGGGTAGGAACTGTACTTACCTGTGACTGTATGGATAAGTTTTAGAATGTAGTTAGGAATTATTCTGGTCTATTAAATTATAGGGTTTAGGTGAGTGCAGGAAGCATGGGGACATTCACCAGGCTAGGCCAGATAAAAGGTTGTACCATCCTGGCTGGACCTAGAGAAAAGATAATGGCATGGGAGGACAGGAGAAGGTGTGATGGACCGAAGGGACTACTCATGAACACATGAATCCTAGCCCAAACCTGGAGCTTGAGAAGGCATGGACATGGCGCCTAAGACTAGATTGGACCCTTGAGTGTAGTACTATTTGGTCCTCTTTGAGGACTGTGGTGAGTGCAGTTGACTTAGGGATAAGAGAGAAGACATAACAAAGCTGAACCAGAGTGCAGGGGGTCCTGGCCTTGCAGAACCTGTTGGGTAGCTATAATATGGGGCAACAGGATGGCTTCTGGCAAATTGAATTACTTTCTTGAGGTGTCCCAATATCCCCATTATTTATTAACACAGAAATACTTTTAATTATGAATTTACTCTCTGATTTTAATGACTATATCAACATTAATATTTACTGTTATTCTAAAGTAAGTTCTAGATTATTCTATTTGCCAATTGAACCTCTTAAAATATTAACACACTTAGTACTAAATGAATAAAAGATACCAACAAGTTTTTTTTTTCTTTTTGGTTTTTTGACACAGGGTTTCTCTGTGTAGCTTTACGCCTTTCCTGGAACTCACTCTGTATCCCAGGTTGGCCTCGAACTCATAGAGATCCACCTGCCTCTGCTTCCTAAGTACTGTGATTAAAGGAGTGCACCACCACCACCCAGCAACTTTTCTTTGTAAACTTTGGCATATATACACTTTATTTTTCTTTTTAAAAGCATCCATTAAACTCAAGTATACCTTCAAAGTATATAAAATTAAGACTCTTTAAAAGGATTCAGCATCATGAGTCATCTCTAATTCTTGGAGATGAGCAAATGTCACTATTAGCAATCACCACACACTTCAAGAGCTTGAGACAAATGTCAACCATATTCATATCTACACGTAAGCAATAGGATAATTTACAAAGAGCAAAATGGCGAAATTCTTCATCAGATGATTGTAAGTCTTCAAGACCAGTGAAGACAGTGTAATCCACATTTTCTGCTTTTCCATAAATCTAATGACCAAAATGATAATCAGTCAGTTTATATTTATACAGCTTGTGTTTGCTTTTCCTTTTCTTTCTAGATATTAAATTGCATTTAGGAAAATTATAAGAGCTTGGCAAAAAACATACTACTATTATTCTGCAAAATGAGCATAGCAATAAAACATTGTGATAGATAAGAGTATCTCTCAAGCCTCATCAGAGAAGTTTCTTCTGACAGTAGACAGTAATTAATGAAGAGATCTACTATTGGACAATGTATAGAGAGTTAGAGACTTTGGACAACTCAGCCCTAAATAGGATGTCTTTATCAAACCCCTCCCCTCAATCATCCAGTATCTACATGGGTGTGGAGGTAGAAAATTGTAAGAGACAGAGGTGGTAGATGACTCCAAGGAAACTTCTTCCAGACACAGTAGGGCTGATACACAGATGAACTCACAGAGACTTTGATAGCATACACACGTACAAACCAGACAAAATTCCAGCACTGAGAAGGGGAAGTGGACACAGAGCTCTATCTCTAACCAGAAATTTATTTGCAACTGATATCTGATGAAAAGAAGAAAAATCTGTTCTCTCCAAAAGAGTATCATTGGGCATATTGAACATACTCTGGGTCAGGCTCATGCCCAGGAGTAACTGGCCAACACAAAACATACTCAATGTTTTTTTTTTTCTTTTTTGAGGCTATAGTTTTTATTTTGGGGGTATTTTTCATCTTATGTGTTCTTTTTCATAGTTTTCTTGTGTGGTTTGATTTCTTTTTTTTTTTTGTCTTTCTTTTTTATGAGAGAGAGGGAGAGAGGGAGGGAAAGAAAAAAACATAAACTTAGGTAGATAATGTGGTAGAGAAAACCTGTAGGACTTGGGGAGGGTAAAGAATATGATGAAAACATTTGAAATAAAAGTTAGGAAAAGAAAACTTGTTATTACAAAGAAAAATAAAAGAATATGAAACTTCCATCACAGGCATGGATTTTTCACATGTCAGACACGTGCTACTATAAATCTGTCAGTCATCTAATAGTAAAAGTACAAGACCCATGTACCTATTTTCTTTCAATAAGTTGACTTCCAATGAAATCTGTCTTTTTATGATTCTGAAGACAAAGGACAAGGATTTCAAACTTGAGCATAGATTTGTGTTTGGCATTAGTAATGAATACTGAATGGCTAAGGGTAATTTAATAAGACTGTCCAATAAAGTAAGAGTATTTCAATATGCCCAGATGAATAGGTGCTGTTCAAATTACTGTGAAAAAGTTACACTTTAATCTCTACCCATTAGTTCTGAGACTGTCTACAAGATTGAGCCAAAATCTGTTTTTGCAAAGTGAGGTGTTTCAACATTTAATGTCCATTGCAGAAGTCAGATCATTTATGAATGAGAAAAGTAGAAGGTAGAAACACTACTCACCGAGCTGAGTATATTCTTGGTGTCCTCATAAAGCACTGCATTTTTTCTCTCAATGTCTTTAGCTAATGATATGACGTCATTATGTGTTCCTGTCCTATTTTCGAGTATGGTCAGCAGGTTTTTAAGAGTGTTATTCCAAGCCCACATTCTACTGAGTATCAATTTTGGAAAGTCTTCAAGCTAAGGAGCATTTTTCAGCAATTACATTAAGATAAGTGAAATAAAGAACAATTTGTTAGTTTTTGTTTTCTATGAGACAGGCAATTTAAATATCTACTTGATAATTTTATGAGAAGGTAGAATGCTTTGGGGGAATAAAAATAATATAAATTAGTAAAGTAAAAATGATTAACCTGTAATTTGGCATCATAAAAATTTATCTATAGATCTATTATTTCTAATTACCCATTTTATTGATTATGTTTTGTTTGCCATATAGAATTCTGCCCTCTGACCTCCTTATTAGCTCTTACACATTTCATTATTTTGCTTGTGGAGGGCAACACAAGAAGCTGGGGCTTAGTAGGTGTTTTGATTGAGGAAAAAATAGATCTCACCCAATGTAAAGAGCAAGGGATTTAATGTAGATTCATCACACAAAAAAACCTAGATTGTTCACAATCATACTTATTTTTTAGGTTAATTTAGGCTATTAATAAAAATATACCATGAAGAAAATATGGCATTAGTAACTAGAACACTCCATCTCCTTGCCTCTAGTATAACAGTATATTTGTTGTAACATGTAAGTGAAAAACAGTGGAACAGTGAGATATCATTGTCTTTACCGGTATTTGTGGGCCACTGGCAGTGGGACCAGGATTTATCCCTAGTGTCTGAACTAGCTTTTTGGAGCCCATTCCTTATGGAGGGACACCTTGCTCAGCCTTGATGCAGAGGGAAGGGGCTTGGTCCTTTTCAATTTCATGTGCCAGACTTTGTTGACACCCCATGGGAGGCCTTACCCTTTCTGGGGAGTGGATGCATGGCATGGTGAGGGGGAAGGTGGAGGATGAGCAGGAGGAGGGAAGGGAGGGGGAACTGTGGTTGGTATGCAAAATGAAACAAAAAATCTTAAATAAAAAATAATAATAAATAAATAACAACAGATATTTGACTATCCAGTGTGTTCCAGAATCTTACATGAAACTCATCCCTGGTTTAAAATGTATCATGTGCTGATATATTTAGCTATTGTAGAGACAATAAAAAAGAGTAGAGAAGAATCCAGTGGACATTGTGAGGCAAAGAGGAAAAATACATGAAGGAAAGGCCCAGATCCAAAGGTCTTGGCAAGGCAGTCTCCCGGGACCACTGCTGCATCTGAATAAGAGTGAGGACTTGAGTTGAATGGAACCTGACACTCATTCTGACAGAGAATGCTGATGGTCCAAGTTCCAGAAATTTTCAAAGCCTCAGTCTACTTACATCATCCACCTTTGGTGAGTGTTAATTGCAGCACTGTCAATAACCCACTTTGTGAAATTCCTGGTCTTAGAGTACACACCTAGATACACTTTTCTTCCTTCACTTTGCCTCATTATTTTCACCGATGCCTAAATCAGTTCATTTGAGGATAAGTTATGGGAAGGAATCATAAGGAGAGATCCTAACAGTTGTAAATTAGAGCTGCAGTGATATGTAGACCTTCTCATTACAACTGAGGGCGTGGCTCATTCTCAGGAGCATCAGGTCGTATTTATAGCACTCCTTTGTTCAGGTGCTTACAGCTAAGACAAAGAAGAAATCATAGGAGTTGGAGGAATGAGTAGGAAAATAAGAAGCAGAAGTAGAATCAAACAAGTCTTGAAAATCAAGAAGACTGAGCATGGTGGTCAGTAATGTGAGATTTGCTATGGGGAGCCATTCACTGGTAACAGACAAGCAACACTGCTGTTACTGTAGTTACTGAGTAAAGTCTAGAGGTGAGATATCATTAAACTAAAACCCTCTAATGGACCATGTATGGACCTGTTGTAATATTTCTTAACATTTGCTTATTTATTATGAAGTCTCTAGCATGACTTTTCTGTGTTCGTTCTCACTCCAATTTCCTGCAGGCATGGTTATCACATCTATTACAGTACTTGCAGCATGACAAAGCAAAGTTGGCCTACTGCTTTAGCTGTTTGGGTGAAAAAAATCAAACTAAAGACTCACAGAGATCTTTTGGGCTTCATCCATGTTTTCTGGAGTTTTGATGGAGTAATTGTGGCAGCAGGTGAGAGTCTTGATCAGAAACTCCTGATCCTCAAAAAACTCAAGCATCTGTATATATCAAAATTAATATTCAGTTAAATGGAATCTGGAAAATAAGCCAGTGATTCCACAACAAGAATGTTAATGTACTCAAGAGATGTGTGCTTTGTAAAAATTAACTCTCCCTAAAATCTAAGGTTAAAGACTTAATGTGATACCTTTCTTCTTAACTGGGTCTGTAATCTCATTGTGCTTTTCATCTAAATGTCAAATGCACCAACCCTTTCCCCTATTTACTCTTCTCTTATTTTTTTTTTGTTATTTCCCCTAAATCTTTCTTTATTGAAGGGAAGCCTTAAAAATAACAAAACATGTAAATATAAAGTGTCTTAGAGATCATCTTCCCTTAGAACCTGGGCCCAGTGTCAGCTGTATGGTATCTATATGCATTAATTTCTTGGTTCCTGTGTATCCAAATTGATGTGTGTCTTTTAACTATGTATTTGAACCACTGAGCCATCTCTTCACGGCTGCCTAGGCATTTTAAAATTATATGTTTTCTTTCAATTACAAGTGAATACATATACCAGAACCACCCAGTGTTGATCATAAATCCTGACTGGAATCGTGTCAAGTTTGATAAAAGTAGATGTAACAAAGTGACCAATTTTAGGAAATAGTGAGCAACAAAATAAAAAACAACAGAATTATTTATTTACATATTGATCAGTATATAATCTTAAATATTATATTTTAAATATACTATCACTAATGTGTTATTTTTAACTGATAATCAGCTACTGTGAAAAAGTTTAATGGATTACAAGGAAAGTTAAAAATTTGAAAGAGGGTCAGTAAAAGATGAGGAATGAGAAACTTATGAGTAAGAACACAATAATAACACATCTTTTGCAACTGCAGAGACAGTCTCTTAATGCCCATTATTTCACTGTAGCCATATACTTTTTCTCCTTTATGTTGACTGATCTCAAAGAGACTTGCAGTCATCAGGAAAAGAGAGTCTATGTTCCCCTGTCAACCAGACCCTACTGAATAAACTCTAGCACTGGATATCTCTAACAGAATTCCTAACACTGGGGGTTCCTGAAAATCAATTAGTGTTTTTCCTCCTTCTTGACTTGGTTTCCATTTGGATTGGTTCTGCTTCCTACATCTAACTGACTTTAAGGCATTTCAACCTTCTTGGGTATCTGCAGTGAACTAAATGGAAAATGCCAATATTTCTTGCTCCTTAAAACCTAGATCTGGATAACAGAGTTCTTCCCTAGCCACAATGATTATAGTTTTATGTCACAATTATACTTTTTTAAGTTAAAAAATAAATGAAGTTAGAGAGAATCTTGAAAAAATCATTTCATTAGCATGAAGGCTTTTGTGAAGGAGAAGATGGAAATAAGTGGGGCACTTACGAATTTGTCATACGATTCTGATGATGAACTTAGCTGAGTCCAGATGAGGACAGCGGCAAAAAAACAAATGAGTAAAGAGACAACATGAATGCACATTTATTGCAAAAAAAAAAGAGAAATTCTCTGGGTGCCCATATATGTACTGAAGCCATGTCTAGAATCTCTTTCTTGACACTAACTAGCCTTGAACAGGTAACATACAGCCCTCAGGAAGACAGGGTCTATTTGTTTTCTAAAATAGTCTTCCCAGTAAACGTGTGCAGCAGAAACCTTTAAATATGATTCCCAGCATTTAGGGGTCTACGAGAAGCTAATATGTTGTTGTTGTTTGCTTTTTCCCAGCTTGACTTATCACACTTTAGATTCATTCTATCCATTCCTTGTGACTCAGTGCAATATACTTTTCCTGTCTTGGATGTCCCCGGTGTGCTAAGTAAAGATGTCAACAGCAACTGGTTTATAGAAGCAAGATCATGGAATTAGAGTTCTTCCATGGATACAACTATTAAAGCATTATGTTTTAAGTGTAAAGAATTTTTTTAAAGTAAACAACAATTATGAAGGGAGAAAGACCTTAAAAATTATTCTATTTCTTGCAAACCAGAAACTTTCTGAAGCTGTCCCATTCTTACTCTGTTTTATAGTAGCTGGCATATTTTTTTGTTTTGTTTTGTTCTACCCATGGAGGTATATTACTTGAAACTTGGATTCTTTCCTGTGCTAAGTTCAAAGTCATTAACCTGAAGGCTTTGGGAGGAAAGAAGAGAGAAGCAGGGGGAGGTACTTACAAATTTATGATGAAATTTTTCAGAGAACTCGGTGTCAGTCTGAAATAGAATGAAGGGAATGACAGAAAAACGAGTGAGTTAAAAGACAACATCGATTCACATTTATTACAAAGACAGACTCATTATTCCCATGTCCATTTCTATACAGAAATCTTGTCTACTGTATCATACTTGATATTGACTGACCTTAATAAGAAAGCGTACAGCCCACAGGAACAGAGAACCTATTCCTCTTCTAAACTAGCCTAAGAAGTGAATAAACTTATGCATTGTAACTCTTTAAACAAGTACTCCTAATGTTTAAAAGTTTGAAAAGCTAATGTTTGTGTGTGAGTGTGTGGGGAGGGGGGCATGCCCATGTCTTTTGACACACCATCACAATTTAGATTAGCTTCATTCATTCCATGGATCTCACTGTAGTGCATTTCTTCTCTATTGGATGCCTGTTGTGTGCTAAGTAAAGATGCTAACAGAGGCTGGCCCTCTAGCAAGCAAGGTAAGGAAGTCAGAGCTCTTTCCCAGCTGTGTCTATTCGATTTTTATGCCACAAATGGAAATTTAAGAAAATTTAAAGATAAGTAGGGGAAATTTCAAAGCTCACTGAATTCTTCAAATACCTTTGAGATTTCAGGAAACTTACTCCATTCTCCTTCCTCCATTTTTTTCAATAGCTGATGCTTTATGGTATAATTAGAAACGTGCATTATTAGAAATTTGGTTCATGACAACTGAAAGTGGGGTACAGGACAATCTTTGACAAGGAGATTGCTTTGTGAAATACGCCAGAGATAAGTGAAATACTCACATATGTCCTACGCATTTCAATGTTGAGCTTACTGATATTCTGAAACAGTATCAGGGCATGATCAAACAGCTCCTTGAGGTATAGCTGATCATCATCAGTCTCATCACTACTCAAAGGCACAGAGACCACATTCTCCCATAAAAGGAGGTTTGATACCAGCAGCAGCAGAAGGGCCCCTACTAACAGAAACAAGAGCCATTCAGATCCAGTCATCCAAAGTTACCGAAAGAAATTCCACCGTATTTGCCCAGTGCCTTCCCCGGTGTGATTTGATACTGTATAGCAGTGGTAATGAAGAAGCATCCCTCATTGTGAAAATGTAATTAAATTGTTATATTTGCACAGGTATGTAGTGTCAGAACTTCAGAACTTGATGACTTCCCACAGCCTGGGATTGATATTAGAAATAATTATGAAATTGCATACATTGGGAGATAATTAATTGTCTATTAGTTCAGTATTGTAAGAGTTTATGCTGGTTTTCAATTATCACTTCCTCCAAGACAGCACTTTTTCTTTAATTTTTTTAGATTAATATAGTTGCATCATTTATCCCTTCCCTTTCCTCCTCCCAATCTCCCCATATACCTCTCCTTGCTCTTTTATTTAAATGCATGGCCTCTTCTCATTAATTGTTATGTATATATATATATATGTATATACATTAATACATACATATATATGCATGTATATTCTTAAATATATCTGTGTAACCTGTATAATGTTACTTGTATGTGAGATTTTCAGGGAGGACCATTTAGTGTTGATACCCGATGGGTGTGCTTTTCCCTGGGGAAGATCATTTCTCCTACTCTCATCATGCCTTAGTTGCCCATAGTTCTTTGTATAGGGTTGAGCCCTCCTGGGCTTCACTTCATTCATGTTAGTATGTCTATTGTTTTTGTCTTTATTCAGCTCATGCTTAGGCAATCACATTGGTGAGACTTTATGGGTATAGCTTCTAACATTCCTAGGAGAAACAGTCTCAGAGCAAACTCCCTCTTCCTCCTCTCAAAATCCACAGCTAAGGCTCAAAAGTCATTGCAGAATATGTGGAGGGGAAATATGAATTTTCCAAACCAAATGTGCAATGTGTGCTTTTGACCGGGTTGCATGGTACCTTTCATTTTATCTTCATGCCTGAAAAGAGTAAACAGGTGAATGACTGTTGTGTAACCCTGAGGACAATGAGATTCCTGTTACGAAAAGGAGCCTCTGGACTGGCTTTACTATCTTATGGTACTGATTCTATGAGTTTGCCATTTTACAACAATCTTCAGAGATTTTTTTTTCTTTTCTATAAAGTTGAACTTTCTGATAAACTACTAGGTAGACTGATCCTGTGTAATGCCATTAAAATGTATGGTGTAAAGAGAAGGCTGGTAGGATTAATTGATTTTTCCCTATATCTTGTATCAGCTGTGGTATGGCATACTGTCAACACTATGGGCTTTGCATTATGCGTTGTGATTCAGGACACACCCAAGCTCTCTCAGTTATAACTGGGTCATAGGGAACACATCCGTATTCTTTAGGCTCAGTGTCAGCAGAACTTGTTACTTATAGAGATTAAGCTTTATCTTTAAGCACTTGAACACAGAAGCCACAGTAATCTTTATTTCATTTACTTGCCTTGCTCTATAAAACAATGTCTTTTGAATGAATTTCTTTTTGACAATTAGCAATGTTGGTGTCATCATCAAATAACATTTTATAGGTGAACAAAACAAGAGCTCTAATATATTGATAATTAATGCTTTTCAGGAGATGAGCACCATGTAGATATCAAAATGAAAATTTTATTCAGCGAGCAAGCTCATGTCTAGTACCTTTGTTAAATGCAATTGTAAATATTCAGAATAAAATTGGAATACTGGAAAGATGTATTTAGAGTAAAAATAACCCAAATCATAAATATTCAAAATAATTAAGACTTCAAAAATATTGTTTTATAAATAAAAGACATATTATAAGCATCAATTATTTCTAAGCAAAATAAAAATAATTAAGATAAATCCTTTTAAAATATTTCTTTCATTTTTTGAGATTGTGATATTTACATCATTAACTTCTTTCTTCTCTTGGCCCCAAGATCCCTTTTCATTTTTACATTCATAAACATTTCTTTAGTTGTTACATTTATATATATATATATATATACATATATACATACATGTCTTCAAATATACATACTATATATATATGTATAATGTGCTTAGTCAGTATAATATGAGTTGTATGTATATGTTTTTAGGACTGACCCTTCGATATTGAATAAAAACTGGGCACTCTTTCCTGAGGAAGACTATTCCTTATTGTACAGCTAAATTTTCAAAAGTCATAAGACTTTCCCTAATTTATTGTATGCACAGTAGATATACATGTATACAGTACATACATGTATGGTCCTGCCATTTATAATCTGAAAGATATTCACAGTGTAAGCTGAGTGCAAAGAACTAAAGATACTAGTTTTTGTTTCATACAAAATCTAATTCTTAGAAATTTTATCAAGAAGAAAAGGTGAATATTACATAGTATCCTTTTTGAAACATTTTTTTTGCTAGATTGATGTTCCAGAGCTGGATATTTAAATACTCATCTGCTATCCTTGAACACTAAGTCCCCACATTAGAAAATAAGATTAAGTTTATTCAAGTCAAGCATTTCATGGCAGAGATCCAGAAACCAGAACATAGTAAGTCTACCTTTTAGAGTTACTACAAATTCAGAATGCAATCTCCTTTTAACTCATTCCAGTCAAATTTCTCAGATTCTTCAATTTGACTTTTAGATGTTGATCATTCCATGCCCTAGTTATGTGACTTGCTCTTACCACTAGATATGAAAAAAAATCTCTTTCTATCTAGGTCAATTAAGAAAATCCACTACCTCTCTAGATATTTCCATGTTTCCTGGAATGATGACTAACTTTAAGAACCACTGATGCAAGAGTGTGGTGTATTTCTTTCCACAGAAATGATTAGAAAGCCTCTCAGCTTTATCTGATTTTACTTGTCCTGAATAGGTATGAACAACAGTCTGTTCCCTCCAAAAGGGGCAAAAAGGACACAAAAATGTAAATTCTCCAAAGAAGCTTCTAAATCAATGGAGTGTCTTATCTTAGAAGAACACGAGGAAAGAGTTACTTACAGGAGCATGATCGAGAGAAAGACAGTGGCATATCTTGGCTGTTTCACAGCAGTCCCACCTCCAGTAAATATTCCACCTCCTATATAGACCGCTGAACCATCCCAAAGGCCACACACTGCTAGGGGGCAAGAAGAAATAACATCAGGAATGAAGGTGAAGATTATATGACTCTTCAACTTCAGACAGGATCTAACATCCTCATGACCATAATGACGCAAGTAGTCAATATAACCCATTTATTTATTTAAAGAATATTTCTAGGGTCCAAATTAAGTTGCAAATCACTATAGGTATCTCTGTTCCATAAAGGTTAGTATGAATTCCATACCCTAGCAAAATATCTGTGTCCCAGACTTTCCCTTCTCTTCAGGTACTTACATGTTTCTGTCACTGAATCTTGGTTAGGGTAACATAGTTATTTCACTGTTTTTGAGCATTGCAACACAAAGCCACAGGAACAGTCATGCATTTAAGATTTATGATTTTTTTTTGCCAAGATACAGAGAACACAGTAAAGTGTTTGTTTCTACACACTAGGCACAATAGGCCAGTAGTGTAAGGTGCAAATCCAGACATGTAGAGAATTTTTTGTTTTTGTTTGGTTGGTGGGTCATTTTGTTTTGTTCTTTTGATGTTTTTGGTTTCTTGTTTTTTGTTTGTTTTTTTTTAAGCAAATACTTTCATTAGCCAAATATCACACAAGGCCTTCATGCTGTAGTTTATAATATCCTAAGTCATAGTTTTCAGCCAAATTTATCTACACAAACATAGGTTCTGTCATGAACGTGGTACTTAACTCTAATCAGAATATATTTGGCTGCACCTATGACAGTGGTATACAGTTGATTGAGTATAAACATCAGGATTGGATGGGTAGTTGCACTTACTTTGTGCTAAGCAGGTCTCTTTATGACACTTCATAGAAATGGCCAACCAAGTGTCATCTGAATGTAAAGCAAGTGTATGGAATTGTCATTTTAGTCACAGTTAGATATCTCTTTATTGTGCAACCATAATATGTGCTATACCATTCACTAATCTGTTAAATTTAGTATTGTTTGCATCCACCACATTGCCAATAGTCTATATTGTATGAATAAACACTTCCCCAGAAATCATCAGCAGGGTCTGGTCAGAACTGGAGTTTTTTGTGTAGAGGAGGAGATACAAGTGATGGTCTCCTGTTTTTGTGTACAAGTTGGTTCTTTGGTGAAGAACAGGTCAATGAAAGTCATAAAAATTCAATGGAGCACTGAGGAACAAGGGGTAGATTTGGAAATAGAGCTACAAGTTGAAAATGATTTAGAACCTCTTGTGTTGGAAACTATTTTGCTCCAGACATAGTAAAGAAAATATGCCTGGGACACCTTTCTTCTGGACATCATATTATATACCAGAATTAGAAAAATAATGCCTGAGCATAAGAACTGTAAACTAAAATTACTTTTTAGAGGGCACGAAAGCCTCTAGGATAGACATTGTTCTTTGATCACTGGACCCTTTCATCATACTGATCTACCCAACAGAGAGGACTTGGCCAAAGGGCAGTCAAGAGGCCATGAGAACCAAGAGTATTCTGAGGAATGATGTGGTAAAGAATAGAACTGTTCCCGATCCACCCATAACTGGGATAATCTTGATTGCCTCTTCCATGGAGCACTAAAAGGACCCCAAAATAGTGCAGACAAATGCCTCAATGAGAATGAGAGTAGCTCATAAAGAGTTAAATGTACTCATGATTCCTATTCAACCTGTTCTACTGGTCATTCTTATTCAGAGGGAGCAACTGAACAAAGTGATACATTCTCTCATTGTTTAGTAACATCTTGTTACTAAATTAATTTTATTAATACCCTTATTTACCAAATTCTACTATCAACAAGCTTCTACAATGCTAGGTTTCCATATGTACTTCAGAAGTCTTTAGTGTTAGTTAACCTACTCTTTTAACCTTTTTTTTCTCCTGCCTTCCCATTTTCACATCATTTAATATGCCTTACCCCCATTATTCCTTTCCCCTGAATACCATCTGTACTTTACTATCCTACCCAGTTTGAAATCTTGCCACTCATGCCATAGACCTAGAATAGTTTCTTAAATTCTAAAGGTACTTCAATTTAAACACACATATCTAAAGATGCAAAGAGAGAGAGCTGCAACATGTACTGTTCTTCTAAAGGACCTGGGTCTGATTCTCAGCACTCACATCCGACAGCTTAAAACTACCTGTGACTCCAGCTCCAGGAGGACCAAACTCCTCTGGCTTCTGTGTGTACCCACCCCCTCACCCTCCACACACATGTACACATAATTAAAAAATAATAAAAATAAATATCAAAATTTAAAACTATGATCCATAGATGAGAAAGAACATTTGGCATATGTCTTTGTGGGTCTGGATTACCTAAGAATGATTATTTCCCACTATATCCATTTTCTTCCAAATTTCATTATCTTTAGAGCTGACTAAAACTCACTGTGTATATATTTACCACATTTTCATTATCCATTCATCAACTGATAGGTGTAAGCTGTTTCTGCTTCTTATTTACTGTGAATAGAATGTCAAAAAACATGGATAAAGAAGTATCTATGTAGTAGGGTATAGGGTCTTTGGCTATATACTTGGGAGTTGTATAGCTGAGTCAGAAGGCAGATCAATTTCTATATTTTTGATGAACCTCTATATCAATTTTCATAGTGGCTACACAATACTACATTTTCATTAATGTTGGAGACACCATTTCATGGACTGTGACTCAGGCTGAGTCAAAAAGAAAGAAGAAATAAAGCAACAACTTTTATCTCTCTCTGTTTCTTAATTGTGGAAGCAGTATGACAAGCTGTCTCACAGCTCCTGACACCCTGAATTGTGTCCACTTGAAATATAAGCTTCCAGAAACTTCCTTGGAAAAGTCACTTCTCTTAGGTCTTTGATCATAGTAGAGAAAAAGTGAATTTGTAAAAAAGTCATTATCCAGGAATCATTAATCTTCACTGTCTTGAGCCATTTCCACAGGACTGTCTTGGTACAGGAAGTTAACACTGTCTATACTTGCCAGGAGTAAATGGGGGAATGATTCCATCCTTATCTACAGAATCTGCGTTATGGTGTATAACTGGCTCCAGGCTAGTACTATGGCTACATCCTGTTTATCACCCATGTCTGTCTGCTGAAACAGGCTTAGAGTTTGGTGAACAACATTAAAAATAAAAAGCTCTAATTTCACATAAGCACTTAAGTTCAACTTAATTTCCTGTCTTTAAGTGATATTCTCCATTTGTGATATATATCAAATCTCCCACCATGACAAACTACCTCAAATCTATTATCTTTCAGTACAAACTGTTCACTGCCTAATATGTTTAATAGGAATGATCTAGCTTTAACAAAATACATTTCAGCAGAATGTGTGTGTGTGTGTGTGTGCATGCGTGCGTGTGTGCGTGCGTGCGTGCGTGTGTGTGTGTGTGTGTGTGTGTGTGTGTGTGATAGACATGGGTGTAAATGTAATAACACTAAATGAAGAACAAAAGGCCATAAATTTGAGAAGGAGTTTGCAGATGAAGATGGGAAGGGTTAGGGGAGGTAGGGAAGGTGAAGTGATGTAATTCTTTATCTCCATGTCTATAGTCTGTTACTCTCTGGTGTATTCTAAGATCCTATGTGATCTTTCTTCGCTTAACTGATTGCCTTTATTTCTGTGAAAAAGGTATTTAATTTTATGGATGATAGTGTGTTCATTCTTGGGACTATTTCTGGTTATCAAGTCCCTTTTTGTATAGTTCTTACCTTTACCTATGTTCAATGTCATCCTTTTGTTTGGACTCTAAAAGTCCAAGTCATATATGCATTACTAACTGCTACTGAATTTT
>CABHPH010161592.1:8200-18200 GCA_902168325.1 Peromyscus nudipes | reverse complement strand
TACTGTTCATTGTGACTGTAGCTGTCTACTTGCTGCTGTTCCCCGCCAGCGTGCTTCCCCGCTGGGTCTTCCTGCTTTATAAAGCGCCTCAGTGCACAGGTGTGACTTCTGTGAGCGGCCCTACAGGGTGCCTGGAGGTGTCCATAGTTGCTGTCTGGTCTGTAGGTAGTATAGTATGCCCTTGGGGAAATTTGGTCTGTGACAAAGGTAGACTCTACCTGCAGGCTCTGTTACCACTCAGCTGTCCTAGATAAACTACAAAAGAGAAAGCAGTGCCATATAAACACTAGCTACTGTTTCTTTGTGGTACATGCATGGGGGGCGGGGGTCCTTCTTGTTACCAAAAGCACTTTCTTCTCTATCAATGTCTTTGTTCTGACGGAGATACAGTGGAGTCAGGACGTTCAGTATGAAACGCGGGCTCTGAGTTCTGTAGAGAGGGAGAGTGCAGGATTCAAATTGAAATTAAGACTCCTTCCCACAGCACTTAAAATTGGAATGTGGCTTGAGAAGTGACGGTTTCCTGCCCCACCTTTAGAAGGTGGTCTTCTCACTAATCTCTCATCATGGGTTAGAGGGAGATGTGCGGAGGAGGGAAGTCCTTAGTAAGCACTGCTTGTATGTCAGATGCTTTTCTCAGTTTCCTTATAACTCATTCGCACAGTCTCGTCTCAGGGAGGTACGTGCTACTGTGTCTGAAAACCCTGTGCAGGGGACTAGCAAGCTGTGCCTACCAAGGTCAGTCAGTTGGTGAGGCCAGAATTACCGCGCCGCTCTGTCTGACTCCAGCTCCTGCATTTTCACCTATGATAGTAGGCCCGCCATCTTGCAGAACTCTTAAATCCTGGCTGGCTAGCCGCAGGCCTCTGGCGCTGCGTCATGCTTTTGGACATATTGATCTCTGCAATCTCAGCGTAAAGAAGAGGAAAACTCATTTCGTTTGCGCTTTAGTGTGTAGGCAGTTGTTTCTTTTTTTGGAACGAGAAGGGGAGAAGTGACATGAACTGAAATGTCTGACGCAGTCTCATGCCCCGTCTTGGTTTGTGGGTCTTTATAGCCTGCAGGAGACGTATGAAGCAAAAAGGAACGAGTTCCTGGGAGAGCTGCAGAAGAAAGAGGAGGAGATGAGACAGATGTTTGTCATGAGAGTGAAGGAGAAGGAGGCGGAACTTAAAGAGGCGGAGAAAGAGGTGAGCGCTCTGTCTGTCCTCCAGGAGGCCGAAGCCGGAGGCAGCCTTTTATTAGTACTTTGTAATTCATGGGACGTCGCGCTGGTACAAGGTGTGTTCTCCTTCCCCTTTATGGCAAGAGCAGCTTCCCCACCAGGCAGCAAATGCCCTGATCATGTGGTCTTTTCGGCTCTGAGTTTCCCCAATTTGTAAGTCTTCAAATGTGAGATTTGGGGCCCAGCCAACTAAGCGAGCTGAATAGTGGAGGCGCTTTGCCTTACGGTCTTACCCAGGTCTGCCCACACCCCACGCTCCTGCCCACTACTCCTTTTCCAGCACATTTCCTGCTATGGCACCCTCTGACTCCACCTGGGTCCCCACCCAGGCCAACCTCACTGTTAATACAACTTTTTACTACAACACTTCCCTACGGCTCAGTACTCTTCGAAGTAATGTTTGCGACTTGTTTTTTCAAAGACTAGTGAAACTTGGGGCTGCAGAGATGGCTAGCGGTTGAGAGCAGTGGCTGCTCTTTCTCCTGAGGCCCGGGCGGCGGCAATTCCCAGCACCCATATGGTGGCTCACAACTGCCTGTGGCTCCAGTTCCGGGGGATCCGATGCCCCCTTCTCTCTGTGGGCACCAGGCATGCAAGTGGTACACAGACATACAAGCAGGCGAAACACACATACACGTGAAAATAAATAAATCTTCTTTACAAAGCTAGCGAAGCTTGGAGGCCATTTACGTAGCTTGGTGCTTAAAATGGTTTTGCTGCAGAGAAAGGGAAATTGAGTATTATCAGCTGACCTTAGCCGAGTGGATGATGGGCTAAAATTCAGACTTCAGTGACTCCTCTCTTTCCGTTTTTGTTTCTTGTTTGGGTCTGAAGATCAAGACAGAGCCTCACACCGGCACGGTAGACCTTCTACCACTGAGCTGTGCCCTGCGGAGCCCATGAGTGGGTTTTTTTTTTTTGTCAATTGTTAGAAGTTGTTATTCTTATTTAGACAGTTAGTGTGTGTACAGCTAAAATATATATATGTGTGTGAACACTGTAATCTCTAAATATTTCATATGTGTTCCTAAAGGCCCAGAAACAAGAACCCACTTTTATCAAAAGGGTGACTTTGTTATTAGGCTCATGGTTAATTTTTACCCTTTTCATGCTTTAAAAAAAAAATTACAATACTTAAAATTGTGTGTGGGAGTGGGGTGGATCAGAAGACAACTTGAAGGAATCCGTTTTCTCCTACCGTATAGGTTCCAGAGACCAAACTCAGGTCAGGCTTGGCAGCAAGCACCTTTACCCAGTAAGCCACTTGCTGGCCGTCTTTATGCTTTCAAACATAATGTGCCTTATTTCTGGGTATAGTAGTGTATGCCTTTAGTCCTAGCACTCAGGAGGCAGAGGCAGACAGATCTCTGAGTTTGAGGCCAGTCTGGTCTACATAGTAAGTTCCAGGATAGCCAGGGCTACATAGAGAGACTTTGTCTCAAAATACCAAAAATAATAATAAATCATTAAATAAGTACCTTATTATCATAGAGAGTACCCAAGAGGTGTTTAACCTCTAGGAGCTCAAGTAACAGATGAGCTCCGGACTCAACATCCTCACCTTACCTCTCCATAAGCCACCCAGATACTTCAGGCTTGTCTTAGTCACTCTTGTATGGCTGTGAAGAGACACCAGGACCCCAGCAACTCTTATGTGAGAAAGCATTTAGCTGGGGGCCGGCTTACAGCCTCAGAGGTGTAGCCCATTATCATCATGGCAGGAAGCATGGGCAGCACCCCGGCATGGTGCTGGAGAAGGAGTTGAGAGTCCCGTCTCGGGGTTTTGCGCAGGCCCACACTGCCTGTGTCACTCAGACTTTTATGCCTTTCGCCGAGCCTGGTTTGTTCCTTTATCCCTCCCAGCTTCATGAGAAGTTCGACCTCCTGAAGCGGACACACCAAGAGGAGAAGAAAAAGGTGGAAGACAAGAAGAAGGAGCTTGAGGAGGAGGTGAGCAACTTCCAGAAGAAGAAGGCGGCGGCTCAGCTCCTGCAGTCCCAGGCCCAGCAGTCCGGGGCCCAGCAGACAAAGAAGGACAAGGATAAGAAAAAGTAAGCAGGTGTCGCCCGCCTCCTGGGGACCGCTAACAATCTCTTCTCTTGCATGTCCACCTTTCCTACTTACAGACTGGAGACTGGTCTGTTGCCAGAGAAATAAAAGCAAGTATTTTTCTCGACGGTGCAGGGAAGAGGGCAGAGGTTTTTAAGGTATTTCTGAAGGGTACAAGGGATTAACTTATAGACGTCACTGGGGCCATCAAGCAGTCAGGACTGGAGCAGCCTGTCGGTTCTTCTTGTAGCAGCTTCAGTACCCACCCCAGGAGACTCAGGGAAGACGGGCGGGTTTCTCTGAGTGCCCCTGGAGGCGGTCTCCTGACTCTTGGTAAAAGAGCATTCTAAAATCCCAGTTCTCGTGGTTTTCTGCTCTTGTTAGTATGGCGAGCCAGCTACCGAATGTTATTCCAAAGTACAGCTAGGGGGCGCTGGGTTTTTTTCTAAATTCGACAAGCTGGACGATTATCTTACTGTGCAAACTCAACCAAAATGCCCACCCGTTTAGCATAGCCTAGCAACCCTCATGGCACCCCCAAGCCCCACACAGAGCAGTTTCAACACAGTCTTGATTTCAAGTGCCAAAGGGCCCGAGGCTGCTCTTGTGTTGTCACTTCCGGTGGCACCCCCCCCACCCACCTCCAGCAGCCGTCAGAAACCAGCGGAGAGGTGCACCTCTTGAACTTTTGTGATTTGAAGCTGTCCCTCGAGTCACCCTCAAGAGCAGAGGGGGCAGTGTTGCGACAGTAGCTGTGGGTTTGACGAGTTTGGTGCTAGGGAGGCACTTGGAAAACTTTTCCACGCCCGTAACAAGTCCTGGGATGCCGCTCCACTCCAGAACCTACTGAGCTAGGGCACTCAGCCATCCAGGGAACCCTGGAGCCTGCTTTCGGGTTCCTGTTCTTCATCCTTAGATGCTAAGGTGCTGAGAGAAAGGCAGGCACCGAGTAACAACAAAAAACGGTGGGACTGATGCAAGCCAAGCCTTTCCTTCTTTGGAAACCGTAGCACATAGGACTGAGTCTGCGCAGTCCCGATTGAGACCGCCCAGTTCTGTCGCCACTCAGTCCTGGCTCACGCGCCCCAGGCTTACCCCTAAGGAACTGTGGTGTGCCTGTGTGCAGCCTTTGCACCACTGTGGTGCCGTTGAAAGTCGTGCTCTACACACGTCGCTTTAGCAGGCTCTGAGGCAGTAGGAAACGTGTCCAGGGAACGAAGGAGCCGGAAACTGGTCCAAGCAATAACGGGACTGGTACATGTGGATAACGTAGGGTTTTAACTGGGGTTGGTGTAGATCCAAGTCATCAAAGGAGTCCAGCAGCCAGACTTGTGGGCTAATTCAGAGAAACCACTGCCTCGACAGTCTAGTTCAGTACAAGTCTTTGTTGCTCAGTGTGTTGGAAAAGCTTCTAACACTGACCGTGGCATCCTTACCCCGTGAGTGGCATCCCCACCTAGCAAGCCAGGGTCAAAGCCATTTGGCGTTGAACCCTGATCCAAATTGTTTATCTGGGAAAAACTACAGAAGTTTTTCTCTCTCTCTCTCTGTGTGTGTGTGTGTGTGTGTGTGTGTGTAAGGGGGGGGAAGAGAGAGAGAGAGAGAGAGAGAGAGAGAGAGAGAGAGAGACTGCTCACTCAGAGCTTAGGAAGCCCAAAAAGTAGTAGCCTTTCTTACCCTGAAGCATTGAAGTGTGCGGAGGTACAAGTTTTAAACTAAAAATGTTTCTACAAGACCAGCAATGTTAAAAAGAATATTTCATGTATACTGGATGTGCCTTTTAGCAATAAAAGTCCCAAGAACTGACCATTATTGTACCTCCATTAAAACCCTCCTTCTAGAAATAGACATTTTTGCTCTGGAACATGCTGACTTATTTCCTTCCCACCCTGGGCTTTACCAATGTATAATGCTTTTAAAGTTTACATGACGTCTGTGTTAAAATCTATTTTAGCTTTATTTATATATTCTCATTTATTATCGATGGTGTTAGACTTGGTTCTCGATAATCCCCAGGTGCAGTGCCTGACAGTGGCCTGGATTTTTGGTGTCTCTTGGTTCTTACCCTTTTCCGTACTTCTGCTTGTATAATGAAAGCAAAGGCTAGTTGGAGGCCTGAATTTAAAAAAGCGGGGGAATAAAACACCCCTCTTATTGTCAGTGACAGTGGAGGGTTTTGGCTAGAGGACCACAGAAAGACAGTAACTGAGACAACCAGAGCAGTGCTTTGAGCAGGAAGAGGAAGGTTCTTCCTCCTGGCCATCCCGCAGCAGGTGTGAGGTTGCCCCATGGCCCTAGGAGCTGGCTGTGCTGAGCAGAAGGCCACTGTGCACCCGTCACCAGTCTTAATTTGCTTTCTAATAGTTTGAAACTCTTTTTTTTTTCTATTCTAACAACACGCTCCTTTTTTAACCTAGGTAAGTAGATGGCATGAGAGCATATAACATTTCCTAGGATTACAAAGTAGAACTAACCCTGGCCCTGCCATTAGCTGGACCCCACCTTCTGCCCTCTCTGGCCACCAAGTCACTTTCCTCATTCGGGGCTGTCCTACTGTGGTAGGACTGTCCGAGGGTAAGTTTTGCAGTGGACAGGGTCTCTTTCTCTCCTGAAAACTTTACACACACAGTTGCCAGGAGGCACTTGCTGGTTGAGCTGCATCTGACCCCAAAGGGGACCTCAGCGTCTTCCTTTTCAACTGGCACGTGATGTCTGCACAGTGCACACGTCTACGCATCTCTCCCCGTTTTTTCTAAATGAAATTTTTTTATTATTGGTTTGGGTTTTTGCTAAGTAATAAAGTTGCATGTTTGGAATTGCCTAAAATTAGCCATGCAGATCCCAGGTTTGGCGTTGCTTTGGTCTTAAGAGGGGGGGGATCCTGGCATTGCTGTAGCTCTAACCATGTTCTTTTTCAGCCCTGCCCAGCTAGGCCAGTAGCATGTCCTCCATCCACTCTATTCCAGTTTGCAAGGTCCTTTAGATCTCCAAGTCACCCGTTCAAAGACACCTGTTGTCTGTTTATTCTCTGGCTCCCCCCACAGCCCGGAAGTGGAAGATGACGCTTCTGTTCAGTCCCAATGTGATCTCCACTCCTCACAGACCATAGCTTTGCGTTCTCTGAGAAAAACCAAACCAAACAGTGGCTCCTTCCACTGGACTGTGCCTTGGTTTTAAGAAGTCACTCCCAAATGTCAATTCCATGCTAAAGGGCACGGAGCACGGGCTCCCTGTTTAGTATTCAAGGTTTGCTTTGCTCTTCCTGTAGAATGGCCTACTTGGATTTTTTTTTTCCTCTTGATTTCTGTCAGTCCCATAATCATTGCATGAGCATTCGCCATCGCTGAATGCTGGTGCTGGCCCTCCTGATTTTCTTTTCATTTAATTTGTGACCATTTCTAACTTTTTCGTTCTGTGTTTTAACTTACAGCGCAAGCTTCACATAAAGCCGGGCCAGCCAAGGACGCTCCCGCATTCACCTGCTTTTGCAGTGATAGTGCATCTCTGTCGTCCGTGCCCTGTATGATTTTGTGTTGCCTCCCTCCCACATCCCAGTAACTCCTAGCTCACTTTGCTGAATGTTGTCGGGTGGTAGAAAACCGTAGAACAAGGGGAGTGTCAGCGAACGCTCGTGCGGCTGGACTTTGTTTCTGGAAAGTCGATGGTTTGCCTTGTATGCCTGTTCCAAGTGGCGGCCGGAAGCATGTCTGTCACTTGTATGCCGCTTTGGACCAAGGAGTGTGGGGTAAAATACTACCTGTGCATCTGATGGGAAAGCTCACCGCCTCAGCAGCTGAACTAAAACCCTGAGTAGCCATGTCAACAACTCGCCTTGTCTTGATTATTCATCTCATGCTTGCCCAGCCCCTGAGCCAGTTGTTTCTTCTCCACACTGGCCACAAACCACAGGCAGGCTTGGAAGTCGGCAGCCTGGTGAGTGGGCATCCCAGAGGGCTTTTTGCTTGTATGACTTTTTCATTTAGTCACTTGGTTATTTGGCCCAAGCTTGTGGTCTGCTCAGACCCTCTTAGGGATGGAGTCTGCATCTGAATGCCCACTTCAAAGCCTGGCTGAGCTGCTGTGCACTGGTGAAAGAACCATGGTTCTGTTCACCTCCACCAGGGAGTCCCTGATGCTTTCACGGGTCCAGATCTCAAAGACCAGCTCATTAAGTATTGCTTAGCCAGAGAATCTTCCACTAAGGATGCTGGCTTCCCACTTACAGTGAGGGATTTACCCCACCCCTATTCTTCAGACCCTCCCCACCCACCTGCATTTCCCTTAAGCAGGCTGAGGGGAGACCTGGAGGTTGACTCCAGGATATGGCTACTTCTAATATAAATTTTCACAAGTCGCAATGAAAAAAAAACTGCCATAAGTAGTTCAGATAGAAAACTTGCCTCACACTGTATTACCTGTAGCACAAATCTAGAAGGATGGACAGGAGTGAGCACAGTGTACCGTCACTCAAAGTAGAGAATGAAGAGGCTGTGGCTCAGCTTCGCTTCTGCCCTTGCTCATGTCGAGATACAGCCGTCTCTAAGGAATTTTCCTCACTCATCCCTCACTGTGACTAGCTCCTCCTGCTCTGTCTCTTGGGGTCATCAGTCACCTGGCCTCCCCCTGGGCCAGCACTGATTCATGTGCCATCTGCCCCGTGCCCATCTGCCTGCTGTGTGAGAGGAAGAAGGGCACATTCTCTCTCCTGTCCACTTTTCCTTCTTGTCATCTGCTCGGCTGCCCCTCCTAACAAGATCCCCTGGCTTTCCCTGCCGTCTAACGCTTCTCGTGAACCCAGTCCTTCGCCTCTGCATTTCCCCTCAAACACCACCAGTTACCCAGGAATGGGATAAAACCTGCTGCATCTCCCGCTCTGTGACATACACTTAAAAAAAAAAAAAATTGTCCAGCCAGCCCCGATCTGATCCCAGCCAAGTTTTTATGTTCTCCTTTTCTTCATCTTCCAGCCATATGAAGAAAGCAGGGGTCTTTCATAAACTGATCTAGGCTTCTTTAGGCAAAGTAAGGAACTTGCCTTCACTGGGGTACAGACCAGGCTGAGACAGAAGCCGCAGAGCAGCAGCCGCCCCCACCCACCGCCGCCGCCATCCTCGCTGATGGAGGAGGGGCTCCAGGACAGACACTGGCTTTGCTTCCGTTTCTCTAGCTAGCTGTGGAGCAGCAGCACTGGTGGCATGCATGCTCACTAAACTGCGGCTGCATTTGCTGCTTCGCTGGGCACCACCTAAGAGCTTGAGCATTTGTGTCGTATGCTTGTTTCCAGCCACTGCTTGTGTGAGCATTTTGTTTTTATGCCTTGTAATAGAAAATAACCCTTTGCATTTGGTTTCTCACATCCCTAAAAGCTTTTTAAGATAAGCTCAGCAAAAATTTTTTTTAAAAAATCATCCAGTGGACTTTTTGATGCCAAGATATTATTGATTGAATTTTTTTCTTTACATTTTTTTTTTCACAGTAAAATAAATCCTATGGAGAGTCAGGGAATAAAAAGCCAAGAGAATCCTAAAAAAAAAAAAAAAAAAAAAAAAAAAATAAAAAAAAAAAAGAAAACACAAAAAGCTGTATTGCTTCTGAAACTATTTCCCCCACTTCCCCCCGCCTCCTGGAGTCCGTTGTTGCTGCTCCTTTCTTTCCGTATCTATTCTATGCCTTTCTTCACAGTAGTCCCTGGCTCTGCACGGAATAAACGATTCTCTCAAATCTAATTGGATGTGCTTTCGCCTTTGCATGTAAGTACAGGAGTGAGAACTCTGGATCTTTCTGTCTGAGATTAGGGGAAACAAACGGGACAGATGAGTTTGGATTTTGTTTTTTGGTTTTTTAAAGCTAAATGCATCTCTGCCGGCCACGTTTCTATTTTGCCCCACGGTTTCTGCTTCCTCTTGGTCTCAGTGGAAGTAGAGTATTGGTTACTCATTGCAGACGTCGTTCTGCATGGCATCTTGGGGCGGGCCTTTGATTCTGACAGTGGGAGAAAGAAACTCCCACCGTGCCCCTGAACAGAAAATCAGAAAACAATGTCTCTGCGCCCTTCCTGCTCCCTTACCGTTGGGATCTTAGTCTGATGGCCTCACCTTTGTGCTAAAAGCGCAGTGGCCACTTCTTTTTGTTGTTTGTCGGGCAGCCCTGTCTGGCCTCTCTGAACATCACATCTTTTGCTCCTTCTGGACCATGCGCCCCCCCCCCCCACTGTGTTCCGTGCCGCAGGCCATGACGGAACGGCCGGCATGAGAATCCGGAGGCAGTGCAGGACTGGTTTCCCGGCTTGGGCTCTGTATTAATTGATCCGAAGGGGCATCTCTCAGCCAGGGGAACCATTCCACCTGACTTGGGGCCTGGGTTTCTCTTTTTTCCTCCCTCTCTACTTTGCAACTCACCAGCAACAGCTCTTGCCTCCTCTCCATCCTGTGCACCTCTGACGGGTGGACTTGGCTGTCTCACTTTCCTGACACACCCCTAAGTGTTCCACAGAGTCGGTGTTCAGGCGTCCCCTCATCCCACCCACCCACATCATACTGTCTCTGTGTGGTCCTTCCAGAACTGTCCATTTGAATCCCTTGACTCTGCCATTCACAAGTGTCTGGACTTGTCAGGTGTCAGTTTCCAAAAGTCCGAGTTCCATGACAGGACGTTTATTATGGAGTTGTTAGCTGAATTTTGACCTACAGAGTCTAGTTTGTGTGTCGGTATGAAGGGAATTTTTAA
>CABHPH010161591.1:6270-44314 GCA_902168325.1 Peromyscus nudipes | reverse complement strand
TATGGATTTCTTAAAAAAAATAACAAAAACACTAACGACGACAACACAGCCACAGAAAACACAAAACACATTTAACATTTGTTCCTAGTATGTATGAGAGGCAGATTTGTAAGGTTTACCTTTGAAAGTGCCAGGCTACAGAGATGAGTTCTCCTTCAGGGTGAATGCTGTTCTCCAGAGAGGGACTACCCTACCCTCCAGCCTACTGAGGTGACAGAAACAAGGTGATTCCATTCCCTGGTCCAGGAGAGACTTGTTTTCTTGTGTGGCCTGCTGTTCTGAGGAGCTCCTGCCTGGGATGGTCCCTCAGTTTCTAACCTAGGTGTGGGTGCGTGGGTTGGGTTCACCCTCTCCAGGTCCATTGCCACTCTGCTTAGCACCACTATTATTTCACTTCTCCTGCTACTCTTGTTAACCACTGTTGTGGCACTGATAAAAAACTAGAGTGATGGTGACTCTTGGCTAGGGTTCCCTGAGAATCAGCCAGTAACCCACCATTGAACCATGCACTGGAAGCTGAGAACCCAGACGAAAAAGTTATGACCAGCCTAATAATTTGAAATCTTTATTCATTTTGTTTGTAAATACTGATACCACCAAGTCCTCAAAAATGTTTAAGATTTTTAAAAAAATTTAGATGTGTGTGTGTGTGTGTGTGTGTCTGTCTGTCTGTCTGTCTGTCTGTCTGTGTGTGTGTATGCCATGTGTATGCAGGTATACACAAAAGCCAGAAGAGGGCATCAGGTCTCTGGATCTGGAGTTACAGGTGGTCATGGGCCTCCTAACTTGGGTGCTGGGAGCCAAACCCTCATCTTCTAGAAAGAGCAGCAAGTGCTCTTAACCTCTGAGCCAACTCTCCAGCCCCTCCAAAAGGCTTTGAAGTAACTCAATAAAAAAGATATATTGCTATATTGACATAAAGGTAAAAGGATATGATGACAGTTTAATGTAAAAATTTACTCTGAGTTTCCTGGCGGCCAAAAGATGATTTGTCGTTATTTTTTTTTCTTCCTTTCCTTGTAAACAAGCTGCTTCAGCATCCATTCAGAACTTTATTTAAAGCCAGGTGCTGTTGGCTGTAGGGCTCCTGGGGTACAAAGGTGGAACATATATTCTCTGCTCTCAAAGTGTTTACTGTTTCTTGGGGCAGTAGTTGGGCAAACCGGTATTACAATCCAGGGCGCCCATTTCCAGAACAGGTGTGAGCCAGGGGCAGCAGAGCAGAGCAAACGGATGTGTGATCTGCAGGTTAGCCCTACACTTCGGAGCATAATCATTCCAGTGAAACTACGCTTTCCGTGCATGTACACTGCCATTCAGTAAATGTCGAGCAAACAAACAACAAACAGACGTGGTGGACTAAGGGGATGACCCAGTGCAAAGCACTTGCCGTTCAAACACCAAGTGCTGGGTCTGGGTCCCTGACGCCCATGCACAGCTAGCCACTGTACCGAGTGTGTGCAGTCCTAGTGCTCTGATGGCCACCGCCCTGGTGTACACCGCGGTGAGCGGCAAGAGAACCTGTTGTAAGCAAGGTGAAAAATCAAGGACTGGCTTGCTGTGGGATGGTCTGTACGTCAAATGTGTTGCTCTGATTGGTTAATAAATAAAACACTGATTGGCCAGTAGCCAGGCAGGAAGTATAGGCGGGACAAGCAGAGAAGAGAATTCTGGGAAGTGGAAGGCTGAGTCAGAGAGACGCTGCCAGCCGCCGCCATGACAAGCAACATGTAAAGATGCCGGTAAGCCACGAGCCACGTGGCAACTTATAGATTAATAGACATGGGTTAATTTAAGATAAAAAAAAAGTAGACAACAAGAAACCTGTCATGGCCATACAGTTTATAAGTAATATAAGCATCTGAATGATTATTTTATAGGTGGGTTGTGGGACTGCAGGGGCTTGGCGGGACCTGGAGAGCAGCTCTCCAGCTACACTGGCTTTTAAGTTGTCCTCTGACCTCCACATGCGTGTTGTGTACCTCACCCTCGAAGATTAAGAACGATCAAAGAACAACAACTGTAGCTGAAGTTTTCCTGTGTCCCGCCTGGCCAGCGGTAGCTAGTGTTTTCTCCAGTCCTGTCCGGGCCCACAGCCATGTTGCCACCTGTTCCATGGCTTTACCTGTGTGTCGTTACATGCTCTTCCCTGGATGGTGGACTGGCATCTCCTCACTCAGCCTTCCTCTTCACAGAATTCTCCTTGTCTGCTTATCCTGCCTGCCTATATTTCCTGCCTGGCTACTGGCCAATCAACGTTTTATTAAACCAGTGTACAAAAGCATTATTCCACAGCAAACAACAAAATAAAAAAAAATACAACTTTATGACTTTAAGTGGTGTTAATTACTATATTTTGAGTGAGTGATTTAAAAACATTACTGTGGTGATATTTTGTTTGTGCTCTAACAAATAAAGCTTGCCTGGAGATCAGAGTGCAGAGCTAGCCACTAGTTAACCACAGAGGCCAGGCAGTGGTGGCACACACCTTTAATCCCAGTACTTGGGATCTCATGCCTTTGATCCCGGTACTTGGGAGGCACTCACACCTTTAATCCCAGCATTAGGGAGGAGGAAACAGAAAGTGATATGGCTGGGTGAAGAGAGGAATATAAGGCAGGCAGAGACAGGAGCTCAGCACCCTTTTCGGTCTGAGGATTCAGTAGAGGTAAGAAGTCTTTGTAGTGGCTGGCTCCTTTACGTCTCTGATCTTTCAGCATTTACTCCATATCTGACTCCCGGTTCTTATTATTCAGAACAATTAGAATTCATGCTACACATTACAAATAAACTGAGATCAGACTGGGAGGAGAATCGTTCTGGCATTTTGAGTACCTGGCTAGTACTAAGGAACCTCTTTCCCCCTCTGTCTGCCTTCTTCCCTCACTGTCCTTGAGGATATTGTCATATTAGGGTCCAGATGAAGTACTTCCAAGATACCATGCTACCAAACTGCGTTTTATTCACAGAACAATGCCCATGAAACCCTATTGGCACCTGCTGATAGGAAAATGCACAGGCATGGTCCTCAGCTAATGAAGACATGTTTTTATTTTGTTTTCAATTTCCAGGAGTATAGGATTTACCCAATTTAATTACGGGGAGGGGGGCAGTGAGTTGGCTTAGCAGGTGAAGGTGCTTGCCCCCAAACCTGACAATCTGAGTTTCGTCCATGGCACCCACACAGGAGAGAACAATCTCTTGTAGGTTGTCCCTTTCCTGAAGAAAGCTGGATCTCTCTACCCCAGCAGCCTTCAGCTGCTGAAGCACCTCAGCCAGGAGTGGGCCTTTGTGAGCTGCTCCTGCATCTGTGCTGCGATTTTGACTGACAGCCCTGGGCTTTGCACTAGCTGTTTGATTAGGTCCAGAGTGCTTTGGCCTGTTGTATCTTTTTAGGATGTCACAGGACTTGTTGGGGGCTTTCCTTTCCTTTTTGAAGGTCACACACAGATGGTGAGTGCCTTCCTGCCATTTCTGTAACTCCAGTTTGAATACTAATCTATTCGGGTCTTTGTTTAGGGGCAGAGAGAGATGAAAAGGGCAAGTGAATGCTAGGTGGTTTTGCTATTAGAATTCATCACTCAATCCTGGGTACTCCTGAGAGGCATGTCAGACCCACTGGGCCTTTCCACAGAGGAAGAATAGAATTAACCGCCTCAGCCTGTCATCTCTTTCATACACTTTACACTCCATTTGCTGGTACCATTTCAGTGATTACCAGTGCTGGCTGTTCGGTGACTGGCCAGGGATATGGGTGCAATCTTACGTCTTTCTTCTCCCATCCCTTAGCCTTTCCATAGCACCTTGAGCTCCTTCTTTTCCTGCTTCCACCCTTCTAGACTCATCCCTTGTTAGGTTAATGCACCTAGTGTAGTTCTAAGTGTTTTGTGTTTCCTGTCTAACTCATGTCATGATAAAAAGAAAGCTGCATTTTCCTTCGTGCACTGCAGTGTGCAGTCGGTGTAATGAAGTCAGAAGGCCTGGACTTGAATCCAGACTCCATTACTCTGGAAAATGTGATTTTGTAAGTTTGAATAAGTCTCTAATCCTCTGTAGATATAAAAGAAAACCAAAATTTTCCTGATTGGCTAGTCGTGAGGACTAAATAGTATCATTATTTCTCATAGAACCTGAAACAGAACAATCACTCAAAACTCCTGAAATGTAATGCTGAGCCGTGCTCAGTTCTTCTGCCTAAGACCCTTTGACCTCAGCACTTCTAGGATAAAGCCGAGATCTCTTTGGCCTGCTAGGTAACCACAAGCTCCCTCAGTCCTCTCCAGTCCCTTCCAGGTCTGTGTCCAGTGTCAATCACTTCCTCTGCCCACCGTGGGCCATGCCTTACTTTTCACACACACCCTGATGCTGGCTCCTCCCTTCCTCATCCAAACACCAGCCATTTCATTTGTAGTGACTTTTACCTCTCAGGTTGCATGGTGTTCCAGTTATTTCAGAAAGTTGCCCCCACACTCCCGGACTCCCAAGGAGACTTCACACATTTGTATAGCGGTTGCCACCCTGTTGTGCAACTCCAGGTTTCTTTTCTGTGCTCTGAATGACTGCAGTGAGGCTTGGGTGAAAGATTCTGGGTTCTATTTACTTTTGGACCCAATTTTTGGTACTTTCAATTAACATTTTCAACATACTAATAAATCAGAATCCACGTGGGGAATGTATCTGTGGAAATTCACAATGTCTAACACATAATTGGCATCTCATGAATGTTTTTAAAATAAACATATGGCTATTGAATTTCATGTATCCTTATTAAATATTCATCTTGTATAGAAACATAAAATTTTAAAAATTAAGTTATTTGATTCTGATTTTTAAAGGTTTACATTCTAAGCCACCTAAAATGATCTCATGTAAATAAGTGAGATGGTTTCATAGAGTTGCATAACTTTTGGTCAAGAATAAGAGATGGTTATGAAATAATAAGATGGGCTTGTTTTGTGCTGTGAAGTATCTCTCTGAAGGCAGTTTGTTTAAGCTGTTGCAGATGGTACAAAAGACCAGGAAATGCATTTGAATCCCAAAGGATGAATAGACTGGAGGAAAACTTGTGCTGACTGACATTGTGGGAGCCACATTTCTAGCCATGGGTCTTCTTCAGTGATCTCCAGTTTCCTTTCTTTAGAAAAGATTGAAATGCATGTCTGCTTCTTAGGCACTCTAAGAAGATTATAGGATTCTGTCAAAGGTACATTCGAGGCCTCTTTGGCCAGTTCTGTTTAAATGAGGTCTTTCCATAGAAAGTGCTAGGTCACTTCTGCATATGGTTCACTGATTGCTGTTGTCTGTAATCTAGGAGTTGCTGGATGCTCTTTTGTTCTCTAAATACCATTTACAAATGAAAACAGACTTGCCTGGGGCAGTGGCTGATTTCAGAAACACAGATCATGAAAACTGTGTATTGGAGAATTTGATGTAAGAGAGCAGGAACTCAAAGTGAAACGGAGGTGTGACAAAAGAGCATGGGGACGAGTTCCAAGGGTCTTTCGGGGCAAGTCTAGTATCACATGAAAATCAGCTCTTATTCAAAAGGAAAAGTACAAGGAAGATGGGAAGACTTTTTATTTTTAAATAAAAGAGTGTCAGTTAATAAATGAGGAAGGGAGATGGAAGTGAAAAAAAAATTATTTTACAGTCCCAAGTGGAATAACTGATGGCGAGGATGGTCAGTGATGCCCATTGTGAGAAATGGTTTAGAAAGAAAACAGATTTTCTATTTCCAGCATTCCCTCTCTCTCTTGTCCAGATGGGAGCTCCAGGGAGGGATGGAAGCTCTTGTCCAGATGGGAGGTCCAGGGCAGGATGGGAGCTGGGGGCTGGTCTCTAAGTCTCAGGAAGAGGAGGGTTGGTATGGGCGAGAATTGTTGAGACCAAGGTTGGAAAAAGCACAGGGACAAATAGCCAAACGAATGGAAACACATGAACTATGAACCAACGGCTGAGGGGCCCCCAACTGGATCAGGCCCTCTGGATAAGTGAGACAGTTGATTGGCTTGATCTGTTTGGGAGGCATCCAGCCAGTGGGACCAGGTCCTGTACTCAGTGCATGAGTTGGCTGTTTGAAACCTGGGGTTTATACAGGGACACTTGACTCAGCCTGGGAGGAGGGGACTGGACCTGCCTGGACTGAATCTACCAGGTTGAACTCAATCCTCAGGGGAGTCTTTGCCCTGGAGGAGATGGGAATGGGCGGTGAGCTGGGGGGAAGGGGGGGCGGGAGGGGGGAGAACAAGGGAATCCATGGCTGATATGTAAAATTAAATGAAATTATAAAATAAAAAAAGAATTATACACACAAAAAAAGACACTGACCAAAAACCAAAAAAAACTTAGCTGACCAAAAAAAAAAAAAAAAAAGAAAGAAAACAGACACAGGATTTTCACATTCAGGCTATGTAGGAATATAAAAACCAGATATAGAAAGGTAGGGCAGTGACCAGGAACCATCTTAACCAAATGGTGGACCTTAGAACTAGCCAGGAGATATGACAGCTCAACATTGTATGCCTTCTGATGTGATGAAATGTGAACTTTGCAACCTGAGTTATTTCTGCCAATTAGACTTCGGTTCTCAGGCAGTGTAGATGCTAGAAGAACGGGTTAGTGAATCTATGGTAAATTATCAGACAAATGAATAATGCGGGATGTCTTATAAGACAATCAACCTAGGCTCTTCACAAAACTCAATATAAAAGAAGAAATCTTAAAATATATTATATCTGCTCTGAGGTTACCTCTTCTAGAAATGGCTGCATAAGCAAGACATGAACAATGCAGTATCAATAGACATGCTAATAAGGAAGGGGAGAAGTCTGGGGTCCCATCCCCAGACAAAGAACTATAGGCAACTACTGACTGCTGAGAGAGGGGGAATTAACCTCTCTCAGGGATGAGCCCCCTCCTTGGTTACCCAGTACAAAGCGGTCAGATCTGAAACCATATATACACAAACAACACAAATGGACTTAGCAGGTTGTATTTATATATTAGTGTGTGTAACAACGGTATAAAAAATAGGTTATCAATTTGAGGAGTAGCATGGGAGGTGTCAGAGGGAGGGCCTTGACACAGGAGGGCCTTGAGGGAAGAAAGGGAAACGGGGAAGTGATTTAATTACATTTTAACTAAAATGTGCTAAAAAGAAAATATATTACAAAGGTAAGACAGCCAAATGCAATTAAAACCACTGGAGTAGATCTTAGCTTGAGTGAAAAATACTACAGAAAGAGATTGAGGATGGAATGGTAGAAATTTGAATAGGCAATGGATATTAGTTGTTAATTTTTTTAAAAACCAAGTTTGAAAATAAGATGAGAGCTGAGATTTGATGTGTGCTGATGTTATTGGTATGTAGGAAACATTCTGACTTCTCAGAGATGCATGGTGAATAGTTTAGCAGTGAAGAAAAAATGTCTGTAACCCTTCATTCAAATAGGACAGACCAAAAAAAATGTATAATAAAGGACACACGCACAAAAGCATGCATAACACTGTTGTGATTGTCACAGATTGGAGTATGTGGTGTATTATTCTTTCAACATTTGTGCTAGATTTCTTAAATAAACTGGAAACGATGAATAGAAACAAAGCATAGCAAATATCTTAGGGGGCAGGCAGTCTGATGGGCTCAGCTGTGTTTGGACCTCCCTAATGATGCCACAGCCCATCTCATCTGTCCCTCAAACTCTGTTTCTGTTTGTGCACACAGCAGAACACCCAGGAGCCTACAGTGCCTGGCTAGCTTAGTGCTTTCAGACAAATTTTGAGGTGCTGTGTAGATCCCCTGGAAATCTTACTAGAGAAGCATAAAGCAGAGCTTTTTAACACGTCAGCGTCTATGATGTTGCAGGCATTCAAAAATGGTTGGCTAAAAGCAGGTGTCAAACAGGATAATCAGGCTTGAGGCTTGCCTGGAAAAGCAACAGCACCCGAGTGACATTGTTCAAATCCAGCCAACCACTTGTTGAGCTTAATAGAATTGAACTTGTGGAAGTTAAGTAAGGTTAACATTGGCTCCAGTAAAGGCACTGACTGTTTCTCAGGCTTCGTGAATGTTTTTCAGCTCTTTCGACTTTGAATGATGGTTCTTGCTTTTCTGACTTCATGATCAAAGCGCTTTAGTAGAAGTTTTTCCTACACTTGGGGAAAATGTGGGTTTGGTGAGACATCTTCAGAGGGTGGCATTTGCAACCATGGTGAGCTATGAGTCTCTCGTCACTTAATTATGTAAAAAAAAATACTGCAAGAGAGCAGTTGCATAATCCTCCAGAGAGTAATTATTGCCTGTCTTGGCAGAATGCAAGGCTTTTAATCTGTAAATAAGCGATTCTGTGTGGAGGGGCAACCTGCAGAGTGGTGCTGTGTTGTGAAGGTCTCATGAATCTTTAAAGGGACCAGCAGTGGCTGCAGGTGCTGATTGGTTGCTGTGTGCATGGCAAAGGGTTGATGATGCTTCCCTTGTGGTTTTAACCCCTCCTGAAATATTTAAGCCTCTGAGAATGATTCCTGTAAAAGGTGTCTAAGTTAAGTCCATGACAAATCTGAATGCAGAGAAAGCAAGATGAGCTTTCTCCAAATTTATAAATACATGAAACCAAAACAAGATACAATATTGACTGTCAGCACTTTGGGAACAAATAAAAACAAAGATGCAGTAATTATCTGACACATTACTCATTTATTGGAGTTTTTTTTTCCTGTTCCTTGGTTTTGAGATGGTCTCATGTAGCCCAGGCTAACTCTGAGCTCACTATATAGCTGAGGATGACTTTGAACTCCTAATATTCCTTCTATTGCCCATGTGAGTTGGGATTACAGGCATGTACCACACCAGCCATCAGAAGATTGTTTACGATTTGAAGTTTTGGCATAAGTACATAAAAATTTAAGATGTGTACCATGGCAGCTCATATTTCCAAAAGAATTAATTTACCAAGCTGGGAGTGGTCGTTGCTTATGTCTGTAACATCAGTGCTCACTTGAGAAACTGAGGCAGAAGGATTATTTTGAGTTCAAGGCCATTCTGGGCGATGTAGTGAGTTCCAAGTTAGCCTAAGTGACAATTTAAGAACGTGCCACAAACAAGCAGGCAAGCAAACAAACCTAGAATTAATCTGCTTCTGAGATTTGTGTGTAGGTGGATATGTGTCTTTTAGATATTAAAAGTGAACCCCGACATCTGGTTCTTGAGTTGTCCATAGATAGCACTTCCTGTTCACCTCCTGTTCCAGCTGCATGGATGAGCTCAGCATGCTCCAATCCAAGGTCAGCCTCTGCATCCCAACATAGGGGGCCCCTCCTTTTCTCAAGGACTTCGGTGTGTAATGATGCCTCTTTCTGGGTAACTTTCTGATCTCCGTCATGTTTCCCTTTGCAGAGCCCCTCCACAGCCTCTGTCCTGCCTCCACTTTCACTCCCCAACTCCCCCTGGAGCAGGATCTGCTCCAAACAACCTTTGCCCCAGGCCTGGTCCCATAGATCCTCCTACTGTCAAGGAGCCTATAACCTTCACTGCCAAGTTCCCTAGGCAGTGCTAATCTCCATCTTACTGGGCCCAGGGAGCATCTGACTTAGTTTGTCTCCCCATATGCTTTACATGGCTTTGGAGACACCTGTTCTCCTGAATTCTCCCCTTCAGCACTGGCCACTCTTTCTCAGACTCCTTTGTGGGCTTCTCTTCTTGATCTCCTAAGACTTTGTGGCCCAAGTCTGCCTCAGTCAGGGTCAAGGTTAATGCTCTCTCTAAAGTGGTGGTTCTCAACATGTGGGTCGCGACCCCTCCCCTGGGTGGTCTCATATCAAATATTTACATTACAATTCATAACAGTAGCACAATTACAGTTAGGAAGTAGCAACAAAATAATTTTGTGGTTGGAGGTTACCACAACATGAGGAACTGAATAGGAGGGTCCCGAAGCATTAGGAAGATTGAGAACCACTGCTAAAGATTCCAAGACTTAGATCTGAAGTCCATACCTCTATCACCTGGACTGTAGACTTACACATCCAGTTGCTGACTGACAATCTATGGCACCTCAGACGTAACACAGTGGGAGTGTACCTGTGTTGTCCACAGTCATGGCTCACTTGGTCTTAGGGCAGTAGCTCCTGTGTCCCTGCCTTGTGCTTACCCCAATGTCCTTCAATCTGTCTTCAACACGGCAGCTCCTGAAAGACCCTTAAAAGCCATTGCATTTTGTCTCATCTTTGGCCCAAACATCTGGGATTTCCCATATCAGAATAAAGGCTACCCAACAGGCCCTCCCTTGTCTGATCCCTCCCTTTCCAGATTGCCTTTATTTTTCTCCCCAGCACACTCTGCTCTAGTGTCTCTTCCAGACACTCCTACCTCAGACCTCCTCTCTGTAAGGTTGTTTCTAATCCTAGGTAAACTCTACTTGCCCCTCTTTCCTTGCTCTCCAGATCCCTTCTCCAGGCACCATGTGAAAACATAAATGAACCGTTTAATTTAGGGGTTTGCTTCCATGTTTGTGCTTAGGTGTCATCTCATATTGCAATGTAAGTTTCAAGAGGGTACAAACCATGGTTGTCTGGTTACAGCCAGTCCAAAGACTGCTGGCTGGTCAAAAGCACTAAGGTGGCCTTAGGACGCTGGGTATTGCATATTGTCACTGCTGTGCAGAGTCTAGATTTGAGAAAGACATGAAAACAGAAGGGGTGGGGTAATTGGAAAGAGGACGGGAACTGCAAGGTGGCGGGGGTGGGGACAAGAGAGGACAATAGGTGATGAATGTGACCAGCAAATACTATTTACACGGAGAACATTATTTTGTGTGACTCATAGACACATGAAATGATAGAGCAAGGAAAAAAAAAAAGCACAGATTGGTTCTTCCTTGACCCTTTTATAATAGCACGTGTCACACTCAGAAAAATTCACTGCATCCTGTTGTTTGCTCTTCCTCAGTTTCTCTGTCTGAAGAATATCCGGACATTTCTCTCAGCCTGCTGTGAGACGTTTGGAATGAGAAAAAGCGAACTGTTTGAGGCGTTCGACCTGTTTGATGTCCGTGACTTTGGAAAGGTACTGATTGTCTGCTTTTTAATTGTTTTTTGAAACACGGTTCTGGGAATTGAACCAGAGTCTTGCATGCAGGTAGGCAACTGCTTCACTATTGAGCTACATCTCTAGCGCTTGCCTGGCATTTAATTTTTCTGCTGGAGAGTATTTGACCAAATCAAAGTGGTTGGTGTATCTACATTGTATAGCTGAATGTCACATGCTGGTGGCTTAGCAAATAAGAATAAGGTGCATTCCAGAGAACAAAATCAAACAGCAGCAACGACGCTGGAAGTGAGTTCAGAAGTACTTGGTGATTTAAAGCAGGGACACCTCTTATCCACAGGTAGTCCTTCCTACTCTTGCCTCCTCCAAGGGTGATTGCCATCCCTCAAGTCCCAGGGCCAATATGCTTTTCCTCCAGCCTTTTCTCTGTTTGCAAGGCATCTCACTTTTGGAAGCTGAAAATGTGAAGTTGCCCTGTTCTCAAAGTAAAAACTTTGAACAATTATTTGGAAAAAGATATGAAATATGGGTATGGGGTAGTGCTAGGTCAAACCCCAGGCTTCATACATACTAGGGACGTACTCTCTCTGAGCCCCAGCACTACCGTGAGATTGTAGAATTGCTTGCATTTCAGTGATATTTTTCACATGGAAAATGGTTTTAATATTTATATTATTTGGTGAGCACTAAGCCCACAGTGAAAGAAATCATATTTTTGGTCAGGTGAGATTACTCAGTGGGTACCCATGCTTACCACGAAGCCTGATGGCCTGTGTGTGATACCCAGGACTCATGTGGGGGAGAGAAGTGACTCTTGTGAGTTGTCTTCTGACCTCCACATGCCAACCATAGAATTTGGCACCCCCACCCCATAAATTAAAGTTAAAATCATACTTTCAAAACTTACAGTCTTATCTGTGGAGTGAGGTGAATTTAAACTCCTTTCCTGTGAGTAGCCCTGAGTCAGTTAACAGCATTACATTATGATAGTAGGCATGTCTGAAGAGAAAGGAGAGTAGGCTGAGTCTGGGGTGCAGCACTGTGCTTCAAAGCCTGTCTGACATGTGCAAGGCTTTGGTTTTGATCCTTAGCTGCAAGTTGGGGTGGGGTGGTAAAAGCTAAGTTCTTCTTTCTCTTAAGAATTTTTTACTTTATTTGTATGAGTGCTTTGCCTGCATGCTTGTCTCTGCATGTACCTGCCTGCATGCACGCACCACAAATGTGCCTGGTGCCCTCAGGGGCCCTGGAACTGGAGTCACAGATGGCTGAGAGCCACCATGTAGGTGCTAGGAATCCCACCTGATCTTCTGTAAGAACAACGAGTGTTCTTAACCTCTGAGCCATCTCTCCAGTCCCCCTCCTTAGTCTTTCCTTTGGTTACTAGTATCTCCCCAAATATCTACCTGAGATTGGCATTTCACTCAACTTCTAAGATGTAATATTTGGTCATGTAACAAAGGCCAAGCACTGGATGGGTTTTCTTGGCAAAAACTTGTCACAGAAATATTAGAATTTTCATGCTGACATAGAGCAAAGATGGGAAGCTTTTTCGTTTGGGGAGGGTGAAGGCTCAGCCTCTTTCTGGCTTAGACTAGAGTCAGTGATCTTTGAACAGTTCCCAGCCTTGTGGGTCATCAGGCTTTTTGCCAATGTGGATGAAAATGGAGGAGGTAACAACATGGATTGCCTTTATCTCCGACTGCCTGTCATTTAACTGACTGGGGGTCACAAGTAAAGTGATGGAGGGTAAAATATGGTAGCATAAGAAGCGAGAAGCCAGGCCATGAGTAAGCAAAGGGAATCCTGTTCTGGCTGTGCTGTCCCACCACTGAAGATAGGTGTAGTAGGAATCTTAAATAGTCTTATTAATAAAAACAAACCTGGAGCCAGGTATTGGGGTGAATGCTGGAAGATCAGAGAAGCAGAACAAGCAACAGCTTCCTCGCCTCACCAATTCCTCAGGTGATCCTGTTTCCTCAGACTGGGTGACTCTCAGCTGAACTGTGTTGCTCAAAGCCTAAAAGCTTAACCAGCCAAATGCTTCTAGTTCCTGGTCTTCACGCCTTATATATCTTTCTGCCATCACTCCCTGGGATTAAAGGCTCACTTCTTGGGATGAAAACGTGTCACCATGCCTGGCTGTTTCCAGTGTGGCCTTGAACTCACAGAGATCCAGAGGGATTTCTGCCTCTGGAATGCTAGGACTAAAGGTGTGAGTGCCACCATTTTCTAGCCTCTGTATCTAGTGGCTGTTCTGTTCTTTGACCCCAGATAAGTTTATTAGGGTGCACAATATTTTGGGGAACACAATACCACCACAGATAGGGAAATCAAGTGGAAGTCCAGATGGTAGACACCGTGCTATGCTGCTGTTCTGGAAACTACAAGAGTTGTTCCTGTTTTCATAATTCTCCAGTCCTGTCCCTAACCCGTACATTATCTTTTGAGGAAATGGAAAACGAAAATGATTTAAGGAAATGAAAAATGAAAAAGAAATTGTCTTTTTAAAGCTTATTAAGGAGCCTCCCCCCATTTAGGTTCACAAGATAGTTTGAGAAAGATTGGAAAGTTATAGAAATACCTTTAAAAATGCATGGGATCAGTTTTAGTGGAGTTATGTGGCCTGTTTGATTGATTAGACAATAGAAGCTTTGGAGGAGAGCTGAGATTCCCAAAACTTGAATGTAAAGGGATGAACTCTTTAGTTCTTGGGGACAAGAAAATTCTGTTTCTGGGTTCTTAAAATGTTTGGACTTGAACCAGTACTGGCTACTCCACAGTCCTCAGCTGTGTCTTTTGCTGGTGTCTGTATTGGTGATTTGTCTCTTCAGATGGTGTTTAACATAAACTGGCAGAAAAATATCGTTGTGTTACTACTAATAAATACTCTGAGTATGACTGGTTAGTGCCATCAGTTACTAAACACAAAGCTGGCTTTAAAATTTTTTTATGTGTATATTAATTTTTAATTCTCATACAGACATATAAGGGAGGCACTAGTATTTTCCTCATTATGCTAGTGAGGAAATCTGCACCTCAGATCACAGATCTAATATGGGATGGAGGAAGGGTTTGTACTCAGATCTGGCTGATTCTCTGTGCTATGCTACAGTACAAGCATGGTTACTTGGCCATTACAGGGCACATGCTCCTTGGTGCTTTGCATATTCGTGGGTGTAGTTCATTTCCCAATCCTGCAGAGTAGCTACTATTCTTCTTGATTACAGGCCCTAGTTTGGGAGTGACAGGCATGAGGTAATTCATGCAGTTCTAAATTTTTTAGTATAAAAATATTGAATAGAGTGTTAAATCAGAGACAAAATAATTTCTAATATTGGGAATATGGATGTAAATTGGATTTGGACAAGGCTGGGGATATAGCTCAGTGGTAGAGTGCTTGGTTAGCTTACGTGATTCTGTGCTGTAGCATGCCACCTTACCAGTGTAAACAGCCATTATCTTTATCAAAGCAGCTGTGACCTCTTGAAAGCAACACCTAAGATCAGACTTATTGATTGTTGATGTTAACTCATAGAAGGGGGTGAGGAAGGGGTGAGGAGGGTCATCAGACACTCGCTCGCCTGATACATAGGACCTTCCTGCCTGCCCCTCTCAGCCAGTTGTATGTAATTCTGTGCTAAGTACACGGGGCTTTGTGCACCCATGGGGGACTTGTCATCCATGCTGGGGTAAGACTTTCCATGCTTTGGGGTCCTTCATGCTCTTTTAAGTAACCCCTCACCTGTACTCTATAAGCTCACTGTTCCCTCAAGTTGGACTCTGTGAAACCACATTTGGTTTGTCCTCGGAGTCCTGTAAGGAGGGCTAGCGGTGAGTGTTTAGGGTTCCCCAAGGAAAGAGTTACTGCAATGCTTGGTGTGGTGGAACCCAAGCTGAGTTTGGAAGAGCAATGCCCGTCCCTCCCCCAACCACCCTCCCTCCCATGGTGGCCAAGGAGCCAGACAACTGAAGCTAAGCTGTCTGATGGTGGGATGTCTCCATATGGCTGTCTTGCTCTGTGGTATGAAATGGCGTACCCCCTTACTGTCATAGCAATCACAATGTCCCTGTTATGGGTGGTAAGGTAGGTAATTATAGCTGAGCCTTTGGAGCTGAGGTTTCCGGATGAGGAATCTTCTTGTCTATGGTATGGGGTGGCGTGCCTGCTTGATGAGTGGGAGTGGAGAATAGACTGCGGTCCCTGAAAGAAGCATGTATGGGATGGGATCTCAAGGAGGCTGTGGCATCTGGTGCCTGGCTTTTCTTGTGGGAGCTAAGACATGTAGCCAAAGCTGAGCTGTCAGCCCAGAGAGAATTGCACAGCCTAAGGGAGAAATTAAGACAAGAAAACGACATCCACGGTGTCAGCCTCCGATTTGTCAAGTAAATTGGATGAAAGAGAAAACAAGGTAGAAGTGTTTCTTTGCTGTTTCTTGGGGGTGGGGAGGCAGAAGAGAAAGAGCACAAATTAAATCTGTGTTTAAAAACCCTTCCCGGTACTCAGAATTTTGAAACCTGTGGGAAGAATCAGATGATGAGAAAAAAATCAGATGATGAGATGGAGAAGTGGTAGAAAACACCTCCTCCTGGTGAGGAAGGGAGAATCAGTGAATCAGCATGCAGATGGAGACCTTAACAATGTCTCAGTCCAGGAGACTGTTAATCAGGGAATAGTCCATGCCTGACCTGCTTGAATTGCTCTAGTATACAGGGCGTGGGAGGTTAAGCAGGAACGCCATCTAAGCAGCAATGGGGTGCATTTATTCTGGGGTGAGATACCATGGTGGTGCAGCCCCTTTGAGGTAACCCCTGCGGACATATATGTTGAACTGCTTCAATTCCTACTCATAGTAAATTTAGAACTCACATTTATTTGGTGGCTTTGGGGGTCTAGAGATATAATTATAATGACAATATCTTGTATTCTTTAACTGCACTTTGAAGTTTTCGGAGTGCTTGTTACCAGTGATTTGTGTGATCCTCAGAAGCGTTGGGAAGGTAGCCTGTAAATGTGATGGGTAAAGGAAGGCACAGAGGGTTAGACCATGAGGTTGAGGCCACCTGCCTTGGGGATAGGAACAGGATCAGGACTCTGGCATTCTGGCCTTTGACCTCTCTTCTCTTCCCTGCTGTCCTCTTTTTGGGTCTCACCAGAAAATCAGGGAAGAGGTGACCCATGAAGGGGAACCAGTTTTTTTTTTTTTTTTTTTAAATTAAAAAGCCTAAGAGATTCATTGGCTTTGAATCTAGTATTGGACTGGTCCAGCTGTGAGGAAAGAATGCTGTGTGAGGTGCAGGGTCATGGTGGCTGAAGTGAATAAGTCTAGACAGACAAGGGTGTCATAGGTTCTCACTTATGCACAAATATCTTTCAGCTATCTCCTCTGCCCTTTGCCCCCTGTGACATCATGCTGTCCCCTAGTCTCTGCCTAACCTCTTCTCTTTAGTGTTTGTTTTGGGAACATATTTAGAATCATGGGCTTGATGTGGATGTGTTTGCTTTTGGAAATTAGGACTATCCTGGGAAAATGTCAATTAACCCAGATGAATGATAGTTTTCTTATGGTGAAGAGCACACATTATTGAGTTCTGTAGAATGGCTTATAATTATTTTGCCTTTCAGCGGTTCCCTGATTCCTAATTTTGAGTTCTTTATTCACTGTCAATTCACTTCAATTTGCTCTGAATTAACATCAACACAAATTCTAATTGGATCTAATTATAGTTTGTCTTATCTGTCAAAGAAAGGTTGGCATGCAGCATGAGCCCCAGCATAAGATGGCTGCTGTTCCTAGCTCAGAGTGGACATGCATTTCATGAGGGGACCAGGGCAGGGCTCAGTACCTTGAACTCTTTTAGGAAACAGCAGAGGCCCGAGGTTAACAGATGACTGTAGGTTTCTTGGGTGCTGAAGAAGAGGTAGGGTCCCTACCTGCCTCTCAGAGAGGCCAGCCTGCTCTGGAGAGAAGCTTCATTACTCTTTTAGACCTCTTACACAGTTTCTCTTTGTCTTTGAGTTTATATTTTGAAAAAATTCATTATTTTCTAACTTTTCAAAATAATGGATCTGTTTCTGGCTTTATGGTAATGACCATAAGTTAAATCTTGTTAGTTTCTTTGCTTAAAACATATATTTTTAAAATCATGTTTCCCACCCCTGGAATTATCTTAGAAATTCCTTGTTCCATTCTTTTCTCAGGATGTGGACATTTGCTCATTTCATATCATGCTGTTGGCTATTACTATGTCCTGATTGCCATTTTGATTGACTCAAGCTGTTTGGAAGTGTTTCCTCTTACGTTGTCAATTGGTACATGTGTGGTGCATGAGAATGTGGGGTTTTCTTTAATGAGGTCATTTTGAGCATGTTGTAGGACTCGGGCTGAGGCTTCCATGCTACCCAGGTGAGTGATCAATGTCTGTCCCAGCTGCCCTTGACCTGTAGACCTGGTGTCCTTGGTTCCAGGGCTTTTAGGGCACCTCGAAAGCATGGAGTGATCGATACATCTTATTGAATCAAAGAGAATCACACCTGGCCAAAGGTTATTACAATAGCCTGTAGGACAGTTTCAAAATGTAAAGGTTCAGAACAGTCACATCAAGAGGAATCTAGAGCGTCAGTGTAGAGCTGTGCCAATGAAACAGATAAGAACTTGGAAGAGATGGAATTCTAGTTTGGTTAAGAACAGTGTTTCTGAGGCAGATCTTGGTTTGACTTCTGTGTTCCTTACTGGGCTGTGGTCTTGAGTGACTAATTTAACCTCCATGAGCTCCAGTGTCCTGATCTGTAAGTTGAGGATCAGTTTATCTTTAGTAAAATAATATATGTAAAGTGAGAGTGCATCCGTGTATGGTTAGAATTCACGAAACACTAGCTATTGCTATATCCATTGCTATGATGATCACTAATGTTGTATTTGATTTTACTCATTGGAGGTAGAACCTAGGGTGTTGTACATATTAGACAAGAATACTACCTCACTGTACTATTGTACCATATCCTCAGCTGCTGCCATTGCTTTCCTCTCCCCCTCCCTCCCTCCTCCTAGCTCACTAACTTACCCAGGCTGACCTTGAACTCATGCTGTAGTTCAGGCTGGCCTTGGATTTGCTATTTTCCTGTCTCAGTGTTCCTAGTAGCTGGGATGACAGACTTGGCATACAAGGGCTGGCTAACACTGTTACTTTTAATAAGTTTGAGATTCATTGGTAAACCTCTGGAATCCAATTTTGAATTAAGCATAAGAACTAATATCACTGTATTGGGGGGGGGGTGAGGTTAGGAAATCAACCGTGGTCTTTCAGTAGTATTCTGCACAGCCACCCTTCTCCCTCTTCCATGGCCTTACACCTCCTTTGGGAAAGCAACCGTTCCCTTTCTCCGTTTGGTTCAGCTGCTTTGTTCAGCTGGGCTGCACGCTGCCTCTGATGTGATGGGATCCGGGGTGTTGTGTGCCATCACTTCTGATTTGCTCCCTCTGAATTAGAAGTGTTGCATGCGGGTCCGTGAGACTTGGAGGGGCCACGGGCATCTGGGTTCCACATTTCATTTCAAATGGTCCCAGTTTGGAGGGACCAGAGCCTAGGAGGAGCCTGCTGACATCGAGTGCCCAGAGCTGAATGCCTATGTCTGTGGATTTTTCCATGACTCCAACCAAGATGTTCCTCATTTTCTTTTTCCTTTGAGCCAATTTTTCTTAGTTTTCTCAATCAAAAGTGGCAGAAGTTAATGAGATTTGTTGTGTTCACAATTCGAATGGCTTTAAGTGTATAGAAATGTTTCATCTTTCGTTATCCTTATACCTTGGAGAACATCTGTGCCAGTCTTCCTGTCTATCGTTTAGTGAAGGGGGAGAATGAGACAATGTCCCAGACCCTCTCTGCTCTGGGGTATATTCATGGTTAGCAGAAGTATAGTGCTGGCTTCATGGTAAATACTTTCCTTATCATCTTAATTGACTCAAAGGATATCAAGGTTTTCGGGTTTCAATGGTTTTCAGGTTCCACAGTCATCAGGAGTCTTTCCCATTTCCCCTTATGCCTTGTAGGGATCAAGGAAATGAACACAAGAACCTCTGCAGTTGCATGTGACCGACATTTGGGCTGTTTGGAACGATATGGAAAGGACAGGTTGAAAGGCATTACAGAGCCCTCCCTCGCACCTGGAGTAGAGATAATGACTTGAACAAAACGGTTGCAGAAGTCAGCAAATCCTGCAGTAAATGGTTTAGTGAGACCTCACCCAAGCCTTCTGATTCTTTGTTAATAGAACAAACCATACGTGATTTGTTATGCACATGTCTGGCTCACTGCCCCCAAAATGGTTGAGTAAATGAATTTAGAACAAGTCTAGAGCTAGTAGTTTGGGTAGATGTAGATCATTCAGAGTGCTGAGTATGGGCATGGGTAGAGTCAGAAAGAGGACTTCAGTGGCACTTTTGCTCAAACTCAGCTTGGCTTGATGACATGATAATATGCATTCATTGTTTATACCCTATATTGCCCTTGGCTCATATAAGAGTATTTTATTAGATGTTTTTGTGTGGAGACTTAGATATTGAACTCTGTAGTACACCTATCACTGAAGGCAGCTACTGCATTAAGCTCATCAAGTTGTATTTCCTTCCCAGGATATGAATTAAATCTGTAGCTGCATCAGAATAGATTTAGGGTAAATGATGGATAGAGCCTTTAGCACCTTAAATGCATTGGGTGTGCTGAGAGAATCAAGGGGTACTCAGTTAACTTAATATTGAAAAGGGCTTTGAAATCATTTGTTTGGTAGAAGTCACCACCTGTTCTTCCCACCCCTATACAGATTATTCATGGTAACCTGCTGCTACCAAGCTACCTTTCCATTGTGAGCTAAATTAACTGTTTAGCTCATAATGCCTTATGGTAGGTTTAGCTAGTGATGTTGCTAAGGCTACTTCCTACGATTTGTGTGTTTTTACCTTTCTCCCTTTCCAAACTGATGTGTATACCCCACCTGTGTCTATGCATAATGGACCAAGGACCTTTATCTGCCTAGTCTGTGATAAAATGCCTGGCTGGCTTCCCAACCCTTGGTACCTGGATAACTGAGTCATCTCCACATCTCCATTCTCTACTTTCAGCCCTGGTAGACACTGAGAATCTCACCTTTCAGAGTACCTACACTAGCATCCTGCATTTTGATGCTTGAGAGCCTGTATTGGATTATCTTCTGGAACTCTTTGTCTGGCTTTCACAGTCATAAGAAACTCTGACTGACCAAAGGCTTCTGAGTCTTTCCTGCTTGAAAATGCTCTAGGGACCTCATGTTGGGTGGCTTGAAAGAGCCTTCTTATCTAGCACAGGCACACTGATCAACAACTGTATACGTAACCAGGATGAACTGATGTGGCATGTAAAAATAGAATCTTTCTCTCAGTACAGTAACTTGTTTGGACTCTCACTCTTACTAATAGTGTCACATTTCTCTTTTGAAGTCTTACCCACCTTACATTATTCAAAACTTTCAGAGGTTATGTAGGCTGTAGGGCCCTAGTTGTTTCAAAACCCCCAAAGGAACTGATCTGCATGGTTTCTACGAGCCTGGTGCTGTTACAGACTGGTGCTTCATGGTTCCTGGGATGGAACCCAATGCTGACACATGCTCTAGCTTCCATGACTGTTCAGCTCAGGGGCCCAGCCATCCCCATAACAGTTTAGCCTCTGCACCAAGTCTGGTGAGGCCCTGCCTCCTTACTTTTATAGCACTTCTGTTCAGAGGATCCTTGGAATCCATTCCTACAAACAAGCTTGGGTCAGGTCTTCTTTCTGTGTATCCCACATAGGTACCTTCCATCCCCAGAACAGCACCCGAGATCTCCTGTTTCTTCCTCCCAGATGATTCTGGACTTTTTCTATGAGTCAGCTTATTTACAGTCTATTAGAATACGCCAAGAGTCAACCAATGGCTCACAAAGGCCCCCTTTACTTTGTCTCCTTGAAGAGTAGAAGATGGTGTGTCTTTCTATAAGTAAAGAGGAGCTCCGGAGTGAGTACTTCATAACAAAGATCACCCCTTCCCAGCTCTTCTTGTCTGTTGATTTAAGCAGAGAAGAGGGTCATAGCTTTCAGGCTTCCCCAGTGTATGTGTGTGACCGGCTGTATTCTTCTTTTTGATTTTGGGACAAAGCTGACCTTTTCCAGAAATGTAGACCTATCTCACTCTCTTAGGGATATTGAATACCTGGGTAATTTCCCATTCTTATCACGTCTTGTAGAACTCTAGTACCTGACCCGTACGAAGGTCACTCTATACTAGGATTTCTTAAACTCTTCTACTCATCATCTCTCTCTCTTTTTTTTTTTTTTTTTTTGGTTTTTTCGAGACAGGGTTTCTCTGTGTAGCTTTGCGCCTTTCCTGGAGCTCACTTGGTAGCCCAGGCTGGCCTCGAACTCACAGAGATCCGCCTGCCTCTGCCTCCCGAGTGCTGGGATTAAAGGCGTGCGCCACCACCGCCCGGCTTCATCATCTCTTTACACTGGAGAAATTTTTCCATGACCCCAGGGATATATAGGTATATAAAACAGACATACAAATCAAACATTCAGTGGTTATAAATCAAAAATTTATGCCGAAATAATTCTTTGTTATTACATAGATTTTTACCATTTAGTAAGAATGAATACAAATTTACATACTAATTAAATGAATATGCTTATTAGTCTAATAGTACAATCCAAAGTTAATCTAATTTGATACTTACATGTGGAGGAACGATGTAGGAAAATATTAAGCATGTGTGTTTTTTCATAATTATACCTTTATTTTTGTAAGAGCAGGAAACTGTACATAAAGTAAAAACAATGCAACATCTGTTACATACAATGAAAATTTACCATATACAATAGACACTGTATATTTATAATATATAGTTATCTTGAATCTGAGCTGATATATGTCTGGCTGTTGGTTGGTGTTGCATGGCATAATTTCATGTGCAGTGTGTGTACTGTGTGTGTTCAGAATGGAGACTGCAGTGAAGCCACGGGATACAACTTGGGTGAGCACTGCCAGAGATACTTTGGATTTGCTACATGCTGAATTTCAAATTCATTTCTGCTTGCTGCTCATTCGGAAAATTCTCAACCATTGTCATTTTCTTCATAACCTCCACACCCATTTACATCACCCTGCACACATGGTGGAAGTAGTTTTGCTTTATACTTTGGTGTTGATTCAAGTTCATCAATTTTGCGGTCTGCTTTTTATAGTTTCGGAGCCCGTTCTAAATAAATAAATAACCACCGAGAACTGTAATCGTCACAGAGTTGAAAACTTCTAGATTAATATTTCCTAAGTAATTTTCCAAGGAGCCTCAGTGTCCTAAGAAATATTAATAGGAAGCTTGGGAAGAAAACTTTCCTGCTGGGCAGTACTGAATGTTCTGTGAGGTGTAACAATACAGGCATTGAAGGTCTTGCTTAGTCTAGGGTTTCTCATGACTGTGTATAGTTAGGGGTTTAGGTACCCCATGGTTGTTTCACACTTATGTATAAAAACCGATCTTTCTTTCTTTTTTTAAACTTATTTGTTTTGAGGTAAACCTATTGGTTCATCCCGCCCGGAAGCACACAGTAACAAAGGCTGCTTCTTTAACTGTGCTTACTCCTGCCTTGTGAAAACTCTCATTGAAGGGATTGAGTTACTTCTCACTTTGCTGTCAGCTTTAAGTCATTTCTTTTTTATTATTATTAAGAAATTTTTTATTCCTTTTACATACCAATCACAGATCCCCCTCTTCCCTCCTCCCGCCCCTCTTGCCTCCCCCAACACCCCTCCCCCCATGTACCAGCTTTAAGTCATTTCAAACAAATCTTCAGATTAATTTTCCATAGCTCCAAATCTGCAGTTTCACTTGGGTATTTCAAACTTGTTAGTGGACCCTTGCTACTTGTGAGAAAATAAAATACCCCTTTAACATCTATACATAACCTTGGCCAACCAGGGCCTACTTCCTTTTTTCTCTTATTTAAGTCATCATCTTATGTGGCAGGCAGGTGTCACACTCTCTATGTAGCCAAGAATGATCTTCCTGCTTTCCTTCCAAAATGCTGGGATTACAGAAATGCACCATCACAGTGAGTTTAAGAAGTGCTGGGAACTGAACACAGGACTTTCTCAATGCTAGGCAAGCACTCTATCAACTGAGCTACACTCTGAGCCCTGGATGATAGGAGAAAAGGTCTCTGTAGTGTGTCTGGTTTTCTGTGTCATCTAAGCTGGTACTGGAGTTTGGTTTTTTGTCCCTTGAAGTTAAGCCCTGAGGAACAGGCACTTCATGTACTATGTTGAATAGTGTTATAGACATAACAGTTGCAAAGGGGGGTTAATTTTGTTATTTGTGATGTTGCTCAACTGTCTCCTTTGAATTGAGTTAACAAATAACCACCATTCTGCTAATCTACAATGCAAGCAAAATTGTTAGAAAGCTGTAGCCATAAACTAGGTCCTCTGGTTATGGGAGACAGTTGTTTAGCTCGAATTGTTTGGGAGGCAGGGGGATCGGGATTCATCCCTGGTGCATGGGCAGGCTTTTTGGAGCCCAGTGCCTGTGGTGTGATGCCTTGTGCAGCCTTGGTGCAGTGGGGAGAGGCTTGGACCTGCCTCAGCTGTGTGGGACAGGCTCTGCTGACTCCCCATGGGAGACCTTGATTTGGAAAATGTGGAGAAGGGGGGTGATTGGGAGGGAAGGCTGGGGGGGGGTGGGAAGAGGGAAGAGATGGGATCTGTAGTTGGTATGTAAAGTGAATAGAAAAGTTCTTAATAAAGAAAAAAAGGAGGGGCGGGGAGCTATAGCCAGCCTCACCTGATGGCACAGGCCTTTGGCATGCTCCTCAGGTCCTAAGCTGGCCTAGAGGCCCTAGGCGTTGGTACCCTAAGGTCATAGGTGGACTGACTGCCCACTACAGTTTGAGGCAGGCTTTTGCTGTGGTCTCTGCACTCCTGCTCTCACGTAATGAATACTGGACTATAACTATGCACCACGATGCCCAGCTTTCTTTTTATGAGATAGGATCTCACCACGTAGTCCCAGATAGGCTCAAATTTACAATCCTCCTGCCTGTCTCTTTCTAGTGTTGGCCTGGCAAGTATGTGCCATCACATCTGACTGTTGCTTCCCTATTTCCATTTCTCACTTTCCTGACTCTCTACTGCCCCTTGTTTTAGTCCCATTAAATTACTAATCATCGTGACTCATTAGATTAATACTTACTAATATCATTTTCTTTGCCTGGAATGCCCCTTTCTCCTCACGTCCATTAGCTGCTTGTTTTTATTGATTTAGTTCAAGATAATACACCCTGCTTCCAATCTGAGAATGTATGCTTTATCCAAATCTTTGAGTCTCGTTGTTTCTGAGAGCCACTGCTCCCCTTTCTGCCTGGCTTTTGCTGACTTGTCTCTGGTTATTCTCTATTTGTGACAAAGACCCTTATCTTCTCTTCTGTATCATGCAAAACTGACCTACCCATATCAGATTGTCTTTCTTCCTTGAGATTATGAAATCAGGTAAAACTGCGTTTGTTCTTTCCTTGTTCCATGTGATGTGTGTGTATGGGAAGTGTGTGAAAAATGGCCCTGATGATGATCCCTACTCCATGGAGTTGAACTGAGGAGTTTGGGTTAGACTTTGGGGGTAAAACATTTTGAGTAGGATGGAGCAAAGAATAAGGGTAACTTTTGAGTACAGTTTTTCTCCTAATGCCCCTCCCCCACCTGAATCTGAAGCTTTGCTTTCTGTGGTTTTAGTTAACCATGCTTGCACATAATCATAAAATGGTAAATGTCAAATTTCAGAATGGACTCATTAGTTTTGAATCTTTTCATAACCAAATGAGAGAAACAAAGGTAAAGATACAGGGATTATAATAGCTAGTCAGGCTAGGGAATCTTAGTAGTTCTTTCTACTTCCTCTGCTTAAATAGACTTAACTGAATCTTAGGGACAACCACGGTTGATTGTTCTGAGTAAGGTGAAAAAGGCAATGCTATCTCATTTTGACCTGAGTTGGAAATCACCCCTTTGTCCAGCATTGTCTGGGCTTTGTAGCAATCCTTATTTTACTTAGTTCTATTGTTTGCTGTACCTGTGAGGGGTACATTCAGCATCCCCAGTGGATACCTGAACACACAGTACTGAACCTTCTCACGTATATAGTTATATATGGAGATTTAATGCCTTCTCTATCACAATTATTTGCATACCGTGGATATAATCTTCATAGTACGACATTTCATAGCAAAAGTCATGCATGTCTCTTTTTCCTTCACAGTTTCATAGGTGAAGTTTCCTTCTTGTCATCTACCCCAGCAACCTCAGGATACATTATTTTCTTCCTTTTAATTAAATTGAGAACTTTTACCTTTTCACCTTTTCACTTACAAGGGACTCTTTATGGCTTCTCGTCACATTCAAATTGCCACTGTTACTGCTCTTGCCCTTTGGAGATGTTATTAAGTTAAATGAGAGTCACTTAAACATAAACCTACACCATTGTGACAGTCAATCTGAGATCCAAGATGGCTACCAAGCAGCTAACAGGGAGGTAGTATTTATAGTGTGGATATGTTGGATGAAAGGGATGATTTATGGGCTAGGAGGGATGGAGTAGTATGGCCTGAGATGTTATATTACTCAGGATGGCTAACAATAGAAAACTTAATACTTATTTCTAGAATTTTCCATTCAATATTTTCAGACTGTGTGATTCTAGGTAAGTGAAGCCATTTAAAGCAAAACTATAGACAAAGTGGGAGAACTGTAGTGGTCTCTAGCCACACAGTAGTGCTCTGTTCAACCAAAAGGTTAAAAAGTTAAATAAAGTTCTTGACCTAAGACAGGCAAAACAAAACAAAATGTTAAGAACTGATGCTGCTGAGATCTCTGACAGTAATGAATCATAAGTCTGTGAAACTGTGAAAAGGAAGAAAGAAATGTACTTTTGCTTGCTGTGGAACCCCTCATATGGAGAAAGCTAGGACCACAGTTCGTGGTTACAGTTGTTCATGACAGACATGAGCAGAAGAGAGAAATGTCTTGCACCAGAAAGCATTGAGCTCACACAAAGACTCCAGCAAGTGCTCTCATGTGAATGAGGCCAAGGCATCACTGCAATAAGGGATGGTCAATTAAGAGTCAGACAGACTACAGGGTTCCGCTGCTCACAGAGAGTGGCAGAGTATCAACAGGTGTCTTGGAAAGTGGTCTTTGTGGATAAGGGGCCATTTGCCATTCTCCTATCCTCCCTACACTGAAAATACTAGCAGCCAGAGATGAGCCACTGATCAGTAGGAGATGGCAGTCAAGGTCTCTTGCTCTCTGGTCCTTAAGGTTGCTGAGTTGAGGAATCAAAACAAATAAAAGATAATTGCAAAGTTACAGTGGGAAATGCTACTGGGGAAATAAACAAAGTGAAGGGTTGAACAAACCAAGGAAGCCTGGCAGGCAGGGTGGAAAGGAAACATTCTGAAATGCTAAGACCTCAGGGGAAGGACCGGAGTGTTACTGTATCACTGCACGTCTAACTTACATTTTAAATAACTCCCAGAGGGCTTTTTAATTAGATTCTGGCTTTACCTTTTCCAGTATGTCCCCTAGAGGTAGTTCTCCAAGTTGATCTCAGTTTTCTTCAACCCTAAAATCCCTTCTGGTTGTCAAACAGCCACCCCCTTAGCAGAGGCAGTGTGTGCATTGCTGTGTTCTGCAAGGATGGCTGTGCTTTGGTGGTTGTTAGTTGTGTCATCCCCTCCAAAAACACCCATGCTTCGGCTTTTCCTTTTCATCTGGGTCTGCTCCACTTTCAGGGGTAGTGACAGTCTCTTAGTACCGTGAGCTTCCAGGAGGCACAGAGACTTCTGCTCTACCCGTACTTTGGGGAGATAAAGATATTCTAAAGAGAGAGTAACAAGTGCAGGATGTCACTCTGCTTCTCTACCTCCTGTCAACCTACCCACTGAGAACATTATGTGCAGAACTGGAATTGCAGTTGGAGGATTTAAGTTTAACTTCTAAGTTCTTCTGTAGATTAATCAGTAAATCTTTTGGTTAGATTTTTAAAAATTCTATTGAGTTTCAATTACGTAACTATGTAAACAGAAATCAGTTTATATACCAAGATTTTGTATATATATATATTCTCCATAGAGGTGTAGTAGTGTTCTGAACTACATGTTTATAAATACATACATACACCTAATTTATGTTTCCTAACTTACATGCATTCGTCAAAAAAACCGATAGCTGGATATTGTAATTTGCATTCTGTGATGACTTGAGTTTCATTATAGCTCTAGTTGTTCATATGTAATATACAAACTCTTGAAGAGGCTTTTAGGACAGAAGTGCTTTTGGCTTTCTTTTTAAGAAATGCATCATATCACATAATATATAAGTAAGGAAATAAACAATTTGCAACAATAGGCAACAGAAAATGTCCTCTGTGGGAACATAGGAAAAAGGGATCTGCCCCACCCTCATATGGTGAAGGAATATTCCTTGAATTTTACCCTTCTACTGAATCCAGACAGGGCAGGAAGGATGCTGGTGCTGGCCATCATTTTACTAGGCAGTTACCTTATTTTTATGTCCTATGTAGCCATTTTGTTCTTTCTCTACAGCAGCCCTGTTATGTTGACATTATCCCCATTTTATGACTGAGGAATATTAGGCCAGAGATAGGAAAATCATAGCTACGAGGCATTGTCAGAGAAATCTGAGACAGCATCTGTCTAGTCTCAGAGACATTAAAAAATCACTTACTGCCTTGCTTCCAAGCAAAGGCGAAAAGATACCTCTGGTTAGAGAGAATGCCCTATAATAAGGCATGGAAAAGGGATCCCCTTGGAATATTGGGGTCCCACATATAATCCTTGCAACTCAAGTATAAGATGTAACCAAATGAGCCGAGTCTTGAGGTCCAGCAGAAACTGAGCAAAAGTGTAAGACTCGGGGCCTTTTAGGTGTGTCCTGGGGGTTTGATGAGCTTGTTTAGCAGATGTGAGCCCCATGAACTCCATGCCTGAGTCAAGCACTCTGTCAGTGAGAGGAGGCTGTGGTGAGTGGTTGTCATGCCAGCAGCAGGACAAACTGGTGTGGCTGAAGTACCGTGGTTAAAAAAAAACAAAAAAAAAAAAAAAAAAAAAAAAAAAAACAGTGCAGACCTCTGAGAGTGAAGACGTGAAGGGTGCATGGTTGAAAAGTCTCTGGGTGTTTAGGAGTTGACATTAGCAGAGAGAGGGAGACAACAGACGGAGCAATAATTCCTAGAGGACTGGAAGGGAGTAGAGTTTACAGAAGGGAAACCTTGGGGGCAGGAACAGTGCTCCTGACAGCGTCTTAAAATTGATGGGCAACATTAAGGGCATTTGCATTTACTCACTGTAAATATATTCAGCAACCCAGTAGGCATTTTACTTTAGCAGGTTTTAACTACATTTTCCCATTCTAAACTTTCCTATAGCCCCCCTTTGATGTTTTCTTGTTTTATTTTCTTACTTAGTATTCTGCAGGAGCTTGGTCCCTGTGGTGTACTTAGAAATGTTGGTCTTGTTTCTTTTCAAGTGACTTTCTTTTTCTATTGTTAGAGTCTTTGAAGGAATATTCGTCTGTATTTGCAAGGCTGTAGCAAGTTTCCACATTCTTACCGTCAGCCTCCTGCTGGACCATATTCCATCTCAGCTGTGCTGAGAGATCCTTGACCCCATTGCCTCGGCTTAAGGCTAAGCTATGGTTTATCTAAATTCCACAGGCCACTTGGCAAGTCTAATAAGTCATTGCATATGATGGGTGAGAATTCCACAAGGATAATTGGTGAACTCTGTGGAAACATCTCTCAGTAGCTGGTCCACACCAGCAGCAGTAATGCAGAACTCTGAACCTTGGGTCCTTTGTTTGTGATGCCCTTGTGTGTATTTCTTATACCCACATGTCTCCATTAAAGGCTTATTTGCATCTCCAGGAATATAGTGATGATGGTGGGGATGGAAATGCCTGATGCTCTTGCTTGCAGGGGCTTCGTGGAGGAAGTGTGCTCTGGGAAGAAGCGCGTACCTGACAACTGCAGGCAGTGGTGCTTGCCAGCCCCTGCAGCTGTGTGGAGTCTTGACAAGGGAGGCTACCCTTGTGTAGTTCTGCATCACTTGTTTTCTACCCAGAGCACGTGCATCTTTGCAGGGCTCCATTGTTGATTACCAAGCCTTCTCTGGCTCATCTCAGTGCCAGTTAGAATGCCTTTTGAATATGAACCATCCTGATGAATCAAAATCGTGTCTGAGGGGCAAAGGTGTTGGGACTTGTCAGTTCATGGAGGAGTCAAACTGTTAGGTTAGAATGAATGTGTTTAAGTCTAGAGTAGTTCCTGTGAATGCATGTGCACACAGACGATTTTATCTGAACTATGCTGGGTGATTCTGGGTGTGGGTTTTTCCTTGCTACCCTTGACCTGTTCTTTTTTTTTATTATTAAGAAAATTTTTTTTATTCATTTTACATACCAACCTCAATCCCCTTCTCATCCCTACTCCCGCTCTCCCCCAGCCTTCTCCTCCCCACAACCCACCCATCCCCTCCTCCAAAAAGATAAGGCCTCCAGTGGGGAGTCAACAAAGCCTGGTACATTCAGTTGAGGCAAGTCCAAGCTCCTCCCCGCTGTGTCAAGGCTGTGCAAGGTGTCCACCATAGGTAATGGGCTCCAAAAAGCCAGCTCATGAACCAGGGATAGATTCTGATCCTACTGCCAGGGGGCCCTTAAGCAGATCAAGCTATATAACTGTCTTGCTTATGCAGAGGGCCTAGTCTAATCCCGTGGAGGCTCCAAAGGGGTTGGTCTAAATTTCATGAGTTCCCACTAGTTTGGTTTGGTTGTTTCTGTAGGTTTTCCCATCATGATTTTGATGCCCCTTGCTTATAGAATCCCTCTTCTCTCTCTTCGACTGGATTCCTGGAGCTTGGCTTGGTGTTTGGCTGTAGATCTCTGCATCTGCTTCCATCAGTTACTGGAGAAAGGCTCTATGATGACAGTTAGGGTACTCACCGATCTGATTACTGGGGTAAGCCAGTTCAGGCACCCTCTCCACTATTCTAGTAGTCTAAGCTGGGGTCATCCTTGAGGATTCCTGGGGACTTCCCTAGCACCAGGTTTCTCCCTATCCCCATGATGTCTCCCTCTATCAAGGTATCTCTTTCATTGCTTTCCCACTCAGTTCGTTCCAGCTCAACCATCTCATTCCCTTATGTTTTCATCCCCTATCCCCTACTCTCTATTGCCCCCTGCCCTGACCCCAGTTTACTCAGGAGATCTCATCTATTTCCCCTTCCCAGGGTGATCCATGTATCCCTCTTAGGGTCCTGCTTGTTAGCTAGCTTCTCTGGAGTTGTGGGTTGTAGTTTGGTTATCCTTTGCTTTATATCTAGTATTCACTTATGAGTGAGTTCATACCATGTTTGTCTTTCTGAGTCCGGGTTACCTCACTCAGGATGATATTTTCTAGTTCCATCCATTTGCCTGCATAATGTCATTGTTTTTTTTACTGCTGAGTGGTACTCCCTTGTGCGTATGTACCACATTTTCTTTATCCATTCTTTGGTTGAGGGGCATCTATATTGTTTCCAGTTTCTGGCTATTACAAATAATGCTGCTATGAACATAGTTGAGCAAGTGTCCTTATGGTATGATTGACCATTCCTTGGGTATATCTTGGCTTGTTTTTCTATGAAGACAGAATATAGATAATACTTACTACTTATGAGTTAGCAGGCATCTTATAAACACTAACTATATATATAATATTAGTTTTAAATTGGTATTAGATTTTGCTTTTAAGCAATGTACTAATTAAAAATTTAAGGACAGTTATTTTGGAGGAGAGATTAGAATGAATGGAATAAAACTTATTTGTAGAAAAATTTTGTATACATCTCAAAGCAAAGCTGCCTTCTACCCTTATATCTTATCCCTTTTGTAGTAAAGGTACAGAAAGTAAACATGGGAATTTTCTTACATTGAGTAGACAGTTTATCTTTAAGGATGGTTAATTTAGTTAACAGATGGCTGCTGCATTGACAAAAATTCCTAAGGTTCCAACTTATAAAAAGGAATGAGCTTGTTTGCCTCACTGCAAAGCCAGAGTGGGTGTAGTTTGTTCAGGATGAGGTTTCATCACCTGTATTGTTATTATATACTACATAAAGAAAGCCACTTCCCATTTGGGAACTGTCAGTCATACAGTAACCACATCGTATGCTTTTCTATGAGAGGGTGCCCATGTGACCTGCACAGCTTTCTCCCTTTTCTAGCACCCACTAGTCTGTAAGGAGCAGCTGGCCTTCTTCACTCCACATCGTGGGAAGCACAGCAAAGCCTTCAGATATTCTTTTTTAGCGACAAGAAAGAGGCACAGTCAGTCGACATGTTTTCGATTCATTCTGTACTCATCCTGAATTTTTTATGGCAAAAGCTTTTAGTTTTGTTAAAGAAAAAATTCATCTAGATTTGCCAAAAAGCAGAAAACAACAAACTCACAAGACCATCTATAATAGTGGAAGAGCAATTAATGATGCGCTGAGGGAGTCTTCAGGACCCAGTGTCTCCTATCATACTAGGTCCACACCACAGACTGTCCTGGGAAATAAGTTTCTACAGTCTTTCATCTTAGAGTTTCAAATAAACCATAAAATTTGTGTTCGGATTTAGGGATTTTTGTTAGCAACAAAAGTACAACTTCATATCATGTTATTTTAGTATTTCTTTAGAATACAATTTATTGGTTTTGGCTGAAAAATTAAATACGTTAGCAACTTAATCATCTCAAAACAGTCTTCGGCAATCTTTATTCTCAGCCAGCTTCTGTTTGGTGCCTATGTTTGCTGGTCTAAAACCTTATTAATTTTGATTTAAATGAATGAGGGCTGTAGGGTGATAAAGTCTCAGGCAGCTTTGATGGTGAGTCTACCTAATTGTTCAAGGAAACTCATTTAGGACAGAAAAAAAATTGGCTCCTCACCATAAATCGAATTGTTTTACCTATCCTGCATCTGTATGGCTTTTATTAAAACAGGCAATATTATGTGTAATGTCTTCAGCATAATACCTGGAAAAATCTGTGCTCAGAAAAGGCTCACTGACAAAGCACGGGTTTTAACTTAATGTGTAGCACAGGTGGACAGTTCCATTACATTTCTGTCCCTATACTATTCCTCCTCCTTTACACGTGACCTCTCCTCCCGTTACAATTTGTGTTGCACACGTAGCCTCAATTAGGGTTATGGGTACATGGTTACCTTGCAAGCAAGAAGTAAGAGTTAAAGGGGATAAAAGCCCAGATAAATTGTAGAGAACATTAGCTGATTGATCCATAGTATTCAGTAGCTGTCACAATTCGTAGCTCTTTAAAAATCAGATGCATAGGCTCAACCATAAGAAAAACTGAATTTTATTTTGGTTCAACCTAGAGTTTTTCCAAGACATTGGCTTTGAGGTAAGAAGATCATGAGATGTAGATGATGGGGTTGATGTTTTCTACATGGCTTTATTTTCCCTTAAGCTATATCCAAATGAGTGTACACTCTAGGAAGTCAGATATTCCCCTATCATAAAGAGGAATTTAGAAGCAGACTGCGTGTAAAAGAAATGCTTGGAATTAGTCAGGAGACGTAGGCTTCCCTAATAAGGAGTTTAGTAGTCCTAACTCTTAGGATTGCCTGGCATCTCATGTGTTGAAGTAGGCATTTCAGGGGAGAATTCAGTGTCAACGTTTTGGAAATATAAATTGTCGTAAGTTGGACCTTAAACTAGTAGACTGTGTACGTGGAAATTGTGTTTTACATTCAAAATGATTATGTTAGCAATCACTGCTTAATGGTGGTGTACCAGTTTGTCAGATTTTAATTTCTTCAAGAATAACATTTTGTGGTAGCAAAACTCAAGAGATTTAAACTTGTTCTAGATGTTGATTGAAGCTTTAGAAAAGAAAATATTTACAACAGTGAGTGAAATAACTTTGGAAACCTTTCCCTCCCTGCTTCTTGTTCACCAGTGGGAATGGTCAGAGGTCATTTTTAATGACAGACGTTTGGTTTGCAAATATCAAAATATTATTGCATCAAAGGGTGATATTAAAACAAATAGCTCCTAGAAAATTGATAAATGAATGTTACACAGGTCTTTGAAATCTTATGAAGATAACCTTAAAAATCACATGTAGATAAGCTGAGTATCATGTTCCATGGGAGCTGTGTCGGTTTTAAGAGGTTATGCAAACTGCAAATCCAATGATATCTTTGCTGAAGAGAAGCACTGGGACCTCAGGAGAAGAGGGTGACATAAGATTAGAGATGGTCTTTTTAATCAATTCTCCTTCCTTTGATTGTGCTTATGAAGAATTTAACTGGTTAAAATGCTAATAAAGAGAGGGAGTGCTCAGCACTAAATGACACACACACACACACACACACACAGAGAGAGAGAGAGAGAGAGGAGATAGCATAGACAATAGTCACTTAGTTTGCCATGATTACATGGGTTGTAAGGCATGGGGCTGAGATATGAACAATGTCATATTCCAGAGTGCACATCCTCAGCTGCTGCTCTCCTACATCAAGACACAAAGCTCCCAAAGAATAACAAACAAAGGATACAGGGTACTTGTTCTCACCTCAAATACTCCCCTGTATGGGCTTGAGTCTACTTTTTAATAACAGTCACTGACAGACATGCTTACACATGTTCAAAATTATAGCAAGAATCAATACAAATCAACCCCCCCACAAGTTTAATCTTTGTCTATCATATCTAAAAATCTGTTGTTTGAAATGGAAATGAGAATTGATAAAAGTAGAGTGAAATGTAGGTGGTTGTGTGGTTAAATAGAATTCTGAAAGTGTTCTTTATAAACTGTTGTTGGTAAGATTGGTATCATATATCCAAATCCAGACTTTTTATGGTCTGATGTCATCAAGCATGCTCTCTGTAGCAGCTTAAGAAGACTGTGTAGAGACTTCTACTCTAATGACATCCTTGACTTCTGGCAGAGAAAAAAAATTACACGTCAGTGAAAGTGAAATTAGCATTTTTTAGGAGTAGGTTTTAAGATAGTCATCAGCACAATCAGAGAGGTGAGGGAGAAAGAAGGCCAGAAGGGAGGGGAGGGAGAGAGAGAGAGGGAGACGGGAGGAGTGAAGGACTGTTTCACAAGCCCCGGGGAAGAGTGGGCACTAGGTCAAGAGAGTGTGTCACATATAAAGGTCTAATGATGGCCATGGGTAAGGTTTGGTGCCTTTTAAGCTCGAGTTGTTCAAAGGATTTCAAGGAGTAAGCAAAAATGTTTGGTATGCTTATTTTAATCTAAGCTTTAAAAAAATGAATGTGATCTTAAGGTGGTTTATGGGGTACACTGTACAGGTTCATAGGCTGGTAAGATAAAGACACAGATTAGAGAAGGCCAGAGGAGCCCTCCTTATGCACAAGTCATGGGCTTGAGGCTTGCTTTGATTCTTAACACACTCCATGTCCTGCTTGTGACAGTCTCTTGATTCTCAGCCAGCAGGGGTGAGGGGCTCCTTTCCCTTCCCATGTCTCTTTAATTTTCCCATTCTATTCTGTCCTATTACCTTTAGGATTTCTCTAAGGAAATAAATACTCATAAAATCTCACCCAGATACCATGTGAGAGATGTGATGTTAATTTAATAATTTGTAATAAAAGATAGTAACTCAAATAGCTACCCACAAGGGGCAAGTTACCTAAATGAGTTTTTAAAGATGTGAAGCCTGGAGAATTCTGCAGCTGTTTAAATATTTTACAAAGAAGAATAGAGGGGCATAAAACATCTCCATAAAATAGCCCCCAAATAAGTTGCAAAGCAGTGTGTAAATTCTGATGTTTTCTTGTGCTTATGTGTACATAGAAGTGCAGAAAGAAGTTATCAACATGCTCATGTTCAAGTTCCCTCCCTCCCTCCCTCCTACCCTCCTTCCCTCCTTCCCCCCTCCCTCCGTGTGTGTGTGTGTGTGTGTGTGTGTGTGTGTGTGTGTATTTTGTTTTTCCTTCTTTTGAGACAGGCTCTCACTTTGTAGCCCAGGCTACCATTAAATTTTTAATCCTCCTGTCCCATCAGAGGTTACAGCCATGTGCAACTAATCCCTTGTAGTGCATATATTTTTAGAGGTTATATTAGATGTAGTTTTTGTTTTATCTTTTTTCCTCCCTTTTTGGGCAAACTATATGCAGTGGATAATTCATCATTAACTAGAAAAAAGTATTTTTCCATTTTAAAATTATTTGAAAATTCATGCTGCTCTCTCCTTAACACTTCCCATCTCTTTCCCATACCTGTCATGCCCTTCTCCCCACTAATTGTTACTCTCTCTTTCCCAGATTCATGATTTGTTTTTGTGTCACCCATTTACTTTAATGGGTGTTCTGTGTGAGCACTGGATTGCAGCTATCTTTTGGAACCCGGTGGATTCGATTGTGACTCCCCAAATCAAATGTTGAAATTTGAAACGGGGTACTTATGAAAATGTCTAATTAGAAGTAAAGAATTTTCTGGAGGAACCATTTTGCTTTAAACCACATGTAAAAGGAGATGTCAGAGAGTCCCTTAGGAGAAGACCTGCAAAGCTGCTTTGCAGTTGTTTTTGGAAGGTTGTAAACTGCTTCTAAAGGAACAGGGCAACGAAAAAGAGAAGCAAGAAGTTGGGAATTTTATCATTCTTTCAGGGTAAATGACACTTCCTAAGCACTTCATCTGAAAAATCTGTATTAAAGGCATAGGTTCAGTCAGTTCTGTTTAAATAAGCAACTCCAGCCCCTGGTAATTGTTCTCTGCCATTAGCAGTTCAGGGCTATCATCCCAGGATGGAGTTGTAATAGCTCATCTGTGCCTCATAGGCATAGCCTTTCCAGGAATTGGCCATTTCAGTGAGAATAACTGGTTTAGAATAAGTCTGTAATGTAATCAAAATTAAGAATTATACTTACATTCCATTGTAGCTCATAAAACCTGAAACTTTTTATATAAGTCAGAAAAATAGGACAAGGGAATCAATGTCTCTGTATTTGCCCTAAGTATTACATTTAAAAAGCACCGTGTTGGATTGATGGCACAGGCTGTAAGTGGGGGAGATTTGTGTACAGACACAGGCTTACCTGATGCTGCCTAACGTAGAGCAGATATGTTAAAAACATCTTGTGTGTTATCTGTTTATTTCCGGCCACATCCTGACCTAGCAGGAATTATTTTTCAGAGCCTGTTCCCTTTGGGGTGGCATCCTGTGGGAGTGAGCGCTGTTTCCTCCTGACTTCCTGTGTATTTAGAGCTCTCTCAACAAGAGCCAGTGTAACGTATGTGCCGATTTTATTTTCTCTTGCCAATAGAGATGAAAACATTATTCCTCTCTAAGTTTAAAATGAATAGAACACTTCCCAAGTCAATAGGCAAAAGTCCAGATTAAAGGTAAAATGAAAATTCACTATCGAATACAAAACTCATCTCCCCCTCCCCAGTGTTTATGAATTAAGGTAGGCTAGGAGGTGGGACCACAAAGCTGCTTGATACTGATGGAGGAGAATGGCTGTGAGCCACATGTTTACCCTCCTTTCCCTCCTCTCTCACGTCTTTTTCCGTCAGGAGTGGGAGCTGTAGTCTGTTCCCTGTGGTTGTGCTTATTTGCACTAATACCCTGCTGTGTCCTGTGCCAACTTGCGTGTTGGACACTAGCTGCTGCTTTTGCTGCTGGCCAACACCTAGACTATAGGACATCCAGTACCTCCTGTCCAAGTCCCATTTCTATGTAGGGCAGAGCTGAGTGTATGTTCACTGTGGCTGCAGCTCACTTTCCCATCATGCAGCAATTCAAAGGAAATATAAGTGTAGTGAACTATAGTAGGTGTTTGTGAGGATAACTATCTTAAAGTGATTGATTTTTTGGGTTCTATAAGCTCAAAGGAAGAAAAAAGTGGTTAAAGTAAAACCTTTTGTCGGGAATCTTCATCAGGAATCCTGGGTTCCCACCTTCCTTCCTGTGTAGTGGCATTCTCTTTTCCTCCCGCTTCAGGAAGAATCCTTTTCTTTGAACCTCCACAGTCAAAACCTCCACCCTTGGTTAGGCTTATGTTTTAGTTTATAATTGTACACAATGCTTCATCAGCCAACAATGAGTATTCACTGTCTGACCTTATTAGCCTAGAATAGTAATGTGGGGAGAGGGTGGTCTGCACAGAGGAGTTGGTACAGACAATATGGTATGAGTTCCAGTTTTCTATGTCCCCACCTCTTCTGAAACTCTTTGGTAGGATAGAAGTTTCATGATGCCTCTGTATTCATTTCTGGCAGATTGCTAATAGCTTGAGCCATCTCTGTTTAAGGCATGTATACACAAATTTTTCCCTTCCTATACCAAACAGTTAACATTATGAAGGTAATGTAAATCTATAATGGTGATGGCTCAGTGATGTAAAGTACATCTTAGTGCTGGCTCAGAGCTGTAAATGGTAGAAATCTGCTTGGGCCAACCTTGGCACAAATGACAGTTGTTCATTCTGACTCTACATTGGGTTCTGACTATAATATGCTGAGGGCCTCATGTAAATTCTAATGATGGCTTCGTTGGGTATGGGCGTTTTTTCATTCCGAGTTTATATAGGAGAAAACCGAGGTGCAGAAGGACTGGGGACAGCATATTCAGGATGTTAAGTATTAGGGTGAGGATTTGGACTCTGGAAGCCTGATTTCAGAGCTACCAGCTTCATGCTGACTTCAGAGCTGATACCCTGTGCTGGCCATAATGGGGAGAATTTACTGACTCTTTATCTCTTCCAAATTTGGAACAGTGAAGCTGATGAAGAGAGTAGAGTAGAGGAACCATTGGAACCCCAAATTTAAATACTCTTCTCTGCATCTGTAATCTGTCCCTTTTCTCAGTAGATCTTGGTTTTTATTATAATATACCATCCTCTTCACAGGAGGAGCACAG